>KK499830.1:999916-1097993 GCA_000688715.1 Glossina pallidipes
TAGAGGGGATTTATTGGACCACGCACAGTTGGTTCTTCAACTGCAGTTGAGGCCCCTAGTTTATTGAGATTATCTAAGTCTCTGGAGGGCGTCGGTTACGCACAATCAACCTGTGTAACCATTGGATGCCGTGAGATGAGGTTTTATAACAGATACTCAAGTCAAACCAAAGGAGCATACATTACTTATAACCAGTAACATAATAGATACACGATAGAATTTTCTACATATGTTGTATAAAAATGAAAAAAATCAACCACGCCCACTCAATATTAAAGAGTATGAAAATTTAGTTTTTTCAATTGTCATTTAGCCTTTCCTAGGACGGCAACCAAAGATAGTTTTCTTAGTTGCCTTTTTTTTTCCAATATAAGAGACTTATTATCTACCACTAGCGAGATATTTGCAAATAAAAAGCACTTATTTTCGATATGTTGTAATTAAAAATGAACTTTTTTTAAATGACATCCTTTCATAACATTTCAATTACCGTGTTACAGAGTCTTCTATAGGAAAAAAGTTTTGTTTATTCCTATTCTCTCTCTAATAAAGAAAAATTAAGTAAACATGTGAAAGTTCCTTAAATAACAACAACAACAACACAGCAACAACAACAACAACAAGTAGATGCATGTGCATGTGCATGTGTTTGCATGTGCAGTATCTATGATCAGACAGGTCTTATGTATAAACTAATGTGCAAAAATACTAAACCGTTCTCTAGGTATGCATAAGTGTGCGGTGCGATGTCCATACAAACATTTTCTGATATATTTTTATAGCGTGTTTATATTGCGAATGAATTCGTCAGGGGGAAGAGGATATAAAGAGAAAAAAATCTCAGTTTCCATGCAGTTATGTTCAAATCTGGTTTATTAGAACATTTACTACCTACTCCCTACCTGGTATATAACCTTTATAAGTAAGATTCAAATTCTGCCTTTTTGATTATTGCTTCATCTGATCCTTTAAGTTCTTGCTACTAACTTTTCAACGGGTCACTTTTACCTACTTATAGTAAGCTTACAATCAATTTCGTTCTGGTTTATTAGAACATTTACTACCTACTCCCTACCTGGTATATAACCTTTATAAGTAAGATTCAAATTCTGCCTTCTTGATTTTTGCTTCCTTTGATCCTTTAAGTTCTTGGTACTAACTTTTCAACGGCTCACTTTTACCTACTTATAGTCAGCGTACAATCAATTTAGTTACTTTAACTGAAGTCACCAAAAGAACTGTCACTTCAGTAAAACTGTTTTAAAATCCAGAAAGGAAGCGAGATTTACTACTCAGGTTTTGTCGTAAATTGATGGCAGATGACCCAGTTTTGTGCATATTTTCGCACGTTTGTAAAGTGACCGCAGCAAACAATGTGTTAAAGCATTATATAAAAACCCTATACTTGGAAAGCATGCAATTATATTGACAGGAAGGAGCACTAGTTGCTTGCTGTTTGAATGGCTAGCAATTTTTTTTTTCCATTTATCAATTTTCTTCATTCTCCATTATTAAGTGCGAACAGAAATCATTTGTGGGTCGAAATTAAGTCAGATGTTTGCAAAAATCTTGATCACTTGATAAAGGCATTTATTGTAGATAATTAGTGCAGTATATACACATATATATATTAATCAAAATTAATCAAAATAGTTTCCGTCTTTTTCTACAACATCTTAAAATATTTTTGGCAACATGAGGATATCATGTCGAAAGAACTTCTATTGGTTTAGCAGCGATGCACCCACCCACCCGTTTTTGCGCTTTTTCAATTTTGAGAATCCGCTTGCCGGCCACGCCATGCTGCACCAATCTGAACAAGTGGTAATCAGGAGGCGCCATGTCTGTGTGGTACGCTGGGTATGGCAGAACTTCCCTTTCGTGTATCCTGGACAACTCTCGCAAGAGGTGACCAAAAAATGGCATTTTCAGTCAATTTGTGACGTCACTTTTAAACCGTTGGACCCAAAACCGCCAATTGGTATATGAGGGAGCAGGATCACCATAGGCTTCTGAACATATTTGACGGGCTTCGGTAGAATTTTTCGAATAAGCAACAAAAATAATGAATTTGGAAAGTGGAGAATTTTGAACGCACCATGATTGGCGTGGGCATACGCTGAATTAGTCAATAATATTAAATGCAAAACTGTTATTTTATATAGAGGAAGATCGAAAGCATCGAATTTAATCGTTATTTTTACTTGTAGAAATTGTTGATCAAAATTTTTGCAAACAGCCTCAGTGTGATGGCATATTCTTTCGCTTCCTCTTTTTCTTTTCTTCTTCTTCTTTTTAATATTCTAATTCTGCTTCTTTTTGAATTCATAATAGGACCAAATTCATCTACAGAAACTCAGAAAACAGAGCACATAAAGAGAAAACTTCGAATTAAAAGAAATTTTACATTAATTTTATTACAAAAAATTTATTTTATATAAAAATAAAAATAAAAATAAAAAATTAAATTGAAATAATTTTTAATACAAAAATGTTTATATTATTTTAAAATTTGAAACGCGTATATTATTCTTATTATTATTATTACGGATTTCATACCGAATTTTGTAATTATCGTAAATGCTCGCGGGGATGCATACAAAAAAAAAAAAAAAAACAACCGCAATATACGCGAATGTATGTGTGTGCGTATAAATAAGTGAAGAATAATATATAAAATACAAAACATACACAATTAAAAATGTCAGAAAGTCAAAGACCTAAAGAAGAGAAAATCGCTCACTGCTGCGGTAAATAGAATCTGAAATGCAATGAAAACAAACAACGACAACAACAACAATAATTAAAATAATTTCGCTAGAAGAATAGCATGTATTAGTGGAAAAATTACACACAACTGATTTAATAGTGAAATAGCACGAGTTTATATTCAACTTCAACTTAATGCACATGTACGCAACAATGTGCAAGTTGATGGGAATTACTTGCAAATGTATATGAATGTATATGAATGTAAATATGTTCTCATATTCATGATATTTGATATTGTTATTAAGCAGACCTACATAATGCATTCATAAATATCCATATATATTACATATATATATATATATATATATATATATATGTATATGGGAGATTACATTTTAAAAAGATTCTCACTTGTGACCTAAATGTGACGTAGGAACGAAAACACTTCTAGCCGACATACTGAGTTTCCCCCTTTCCAACTGATGACGATCGATGCTGATGATGAATTACGTACCACATTCTCATGTGTTGTCCTTCCCACAAAGCTCAGCCCATCTCACTTACTCACTTGCTGATTGCATTGATATCGTTTTGATCTTGCGGCGATATTCATAAAAAGTGTCGGATTTTCACCAACAAAAAATTCTATTTCTTAAATAAGATTATGTCTGTTAGAGCCTGATGCTGTATACGATCTTGCCGAGGAGTAATTAAAAAATAATTCTTTTTAGTCTTGGGTGGCAAAAGAAAGTCAATGCGGCTGGTGGTAACTTTGTTCTTATACCCATTACCGAAGGATGAGGGGTATATTCATTTTGTCAAAACGTTTGCAACGTCAAGAAGGAAGCATCAGAGACTCCACAAAGTATGTATACTCTTGATCAGCTTCAAATTCTAGATCGATATAAGCATGTCCGTCTTTCCGTCTGACTGTCTGTCCGTCTGTGTAATGTCTGTTGTAAGCATTCTCTTGGCCGTAAAAGTTAAGTTATCAATTTAAAATTTTTAGAAACGTTAGAAGTTACTGCACGCAGGTTGGTATTGAAAATGGGCCAAATCGGCCGAAGGACAAACCCACAGCACCATGTAAACTGAAAACATCTCTGTTGTTCAAACAGAATGAAAAATTGATTTTTGCTTATCACTCATAAAGTAAAGCAAATAAATGTACAAAAATTTGAACGCATATTCTATGGGCGATACTGTAGCATTTGTGCTCAAAAATGGAAAAAACTGACCACGCCTACCCAACGTTAAACTGTATCAAAGTTTAATTCCTTTTTCAACACCTTTATAACGCGCAGAAACAAGCTTCAAAACCCCCGTAAAGTATGCAAATTCTTGGCCAGTTTCAAATTTGGAATACAACCCAAACATGTCCGTCTGTTCATCTGTTTGCTTGCGCAACTTTGTAGCGTTTGTGGTAAAGATTCTCCTATTAGCGAAAATGAAAATATCGCCTAAAAATTTGCAAAAGAATTTGAAATTGACCTAAACATTTCAAAGGACACGCCTACGACGCCCACATGCCTCTACGACAATAACTTTTATTTTGAAAATAGAAGAAATTAGCTGCGCTCGCTCCATACTATAGAGCATGAAAGTTTTTGTTCTTTAACTTGTTTTGTCTTTTTAAGGATAACAGTGATGGGTATAAAAGATTCCGTCCCGACCGATTTTAACTTTCTAACTGATTGATTTTTGACAGGATTTTTCATTTGCTCTATAAAGAGTAGAAAAGCATTTGAATAAATATTCAATTTATTTATTTTTTTGATCTTCAATAGTTCAATAGTGCAGATCTGAAGAGTCGATATCCTTGGAACGTTATTACAGAGCGAGTTTTATCGAAAAACTTTAAAAATTGAAATTTTTTTCCATACAGCGACTTTTCAAAATAAAGCGTTATATGTGGCATGATCGAAACGGTGAACGAATCAGAATTATTTTCAATCGCGTTCGTCCTTGTGTCAAAACATGTCAGTATACCATCTCAAAAATTGCGACCTGTGGGTTGATCACAAATTTACATGGAGAGACATCAGACGGACAGACAAGCTTAGATCGGTATAATAAAAGGTGCGTCTATCCTAAGCCCTCTTGGATGTCACATACATATCCTGTACCATAAGTGGTGTAGGGTATAACAAGTAAAATAGTTATATTCGGCCGAATGTTGCATAAAATCTTTGACGCTTCATGCTTTTATTTATTGTCACAAAAAGGTGAATGAGATAAAATTTATTTTTCAGAATTGTTAGGAATTGTGAGAAACACTTATAACTTTGTAAGGGCGTGGTCGATTTTTGCCATTTTTACACATAAAGTAGATAGGGAAAATTTCAGCCACTTCTCACTTTTATAATATTTGAACAACAAGCAAAAAGCCACAAATTCTTGTCTGGAAAAACTGCGTTATGTTCTGTTTTCGCTTCATTGCGGGCTTGCGCTCGGACGAATTTAGCCCATTTTCAATACCGGCCTGCGAGCAAAGGCTTTCAAAGTTTCTACCAAATTTGAAGTCGATATCTTAGTGCTTGCGACTAGCATAGTGTCAATAATGCACTACACAAACGGACAGACATGATTTACTTTTGTTCTCGTATAAAATAATAAAATCTTTTCCAATCATCCATACACGATTCCTTAGTTTAGTAACTTTTCCCATTTGATAATTTTATATCCATTACCATGTGAGTTATTAACACTGAAAAGGAAACCATGTAAAAGTGGAGTTCACTTAATTAATAATCGTAACTCTTTCCTATATTTAACCCGTGTCCAGATACAAAAAGATTAAATCGCAGTTAGATGCAGGAGCTTAGCGCGCCTCCATATTTTGGTTACTAAAAAAACAGGTAGAACAGGGAATAACTTAAAAAACGTACCGTACCATCAGAAGATACGCACATTTAATGAGACGAAAGATGGCGCTGTCGGCATATGTCACGGATGTAAGGTTTCGTGTTTAAAAACATTTCCAAGGACGTGGTTTCGCGACTTTCCTCGGCGATCTTCAATGTCCATGGAGAAGATATTGGCCCAGCCAAGTTCATACCATGCTCCCTTCGATTTGCATGGCAATTACATTTGACGTCCTGCACCTGGCAGTGACAAAAACGCTGCCAAAACACTAGGCCCATCTTTAAGGTTAGCTGTTATCATACGCTTCGGAGGGAGTGTCCCTTCTTATCATTTTATATATTTTATAGAATTCCGTTTTTGATTACGTGAACGGAAGTTAAGAAAACGTATTGTCAATTAATTGGATCTGCACTCATTTAAGCCATAAGAGCATTTCATGTCAAGAACGCGATCTTATTTACCGTTGCTAAGATGTTCATGTTCGCGACAGAAAGATAAGCATAGTATACGCTTATATCAGGATAGGCTTGCTGAGGAAAATGTTATATAAATTAATTGTAACAAAGATAAGGATCAAACGATATGTAGTGGAAGACTCTTGCTTCATATATAATAATTTTTTATGTATGTAATTATTTAAGAAAGTAAGCATAAACTATTGCACCGTTAATACTTTAGCTAAGTACTTGACTTGGCAACGTGCGTTTTTATAAACAATTTTTATTTGTGTTGTTTAAAACAAACATACATTTAAGTAAACGTATATGCGTGCTTATGCAACCATATACTAAATATACTCACTCATAATAGCTTTTGACATGACAAGGCACAAGAAGAACAAATAAATTATAAAAAGTAACAGAGTAAGTACTTATGTATGTAATTTAATGGCAAACAATCCGGAAACATCGCCGTCGCAATCATCGCTAATGTTATTTCTGCTATAAAGCGTGCGCATGCGTTCATTACATTTCTACTGAGTGCAAACACAAACGTCTCCATGTTATTGACATCTGGCTCGTTTTGCTTTATTGACTAATCTTGATTAGATAGTTAGCTATCTAATAAGAATGGCCGCAGAATGGCTTGAGAAAAATAACTAGTTTAACGATCCTATTATTTACCCTATCTTTATGCCTAATGCGAGTGCAAGTTAAACTTCTATTCTAATGCTAAGCAAAGACAACGTCTTGCCGATGAATGCACTGCAAATATTCGTGTATCCATCTTTATACCGAGCATTGGAGAATACGGGGTATACAAGATCTGTCGTCCTATACATATATATACTTGATATATATATATATATGTTCTTTATCAGCAAATTTTCAATTGATTTGGCGACATGCACGTCTTTGGCTGTTTGACTAAAGCGTTGCGGATATATTGGCTAATGGCCACATACCAAGATTAAAGTAAGGATAGTCCGCCCACAATCACGGCCGCATTTTTATATAATTTCCAGTCTATATCAACATACACAGACAAACTAAAGTAATTCCTTATAACGCGACATGATAAGAACATCCCAACAAATCAAATGGTTTTTCTTCTTATTCTTCCGATTCCCATTATCAGACAATTTCCGTAAAAAGGAGCAAACGTATTCGACGTCCGTCTTCAATATAATCTTCTTCTTCTTTTTAGTCGCTCTATATAACGCGCTTCAAATGCATTCAATTTTTACTAAAAAAAAAGTTTCCCATATCACGGTTTCCATAAAACTGATTTAATCTGATTTGTCTTAAGTCCGTATTTCTCTCAGCACGGTCTCCACATACGAAATACGAATTTATCGTCTTGTAGGTGACTTCGCTGCAGATGCTCCCAATACAAAGTCAGTTCTATAAAGAACTGCGCAAATGTGTAGTATCCTGGTAAGGATTCTCCCATAACTTAAACTTTTCCAAGGACACGCTTGGACGAAAAAACCCTTTATTTTGTAAATAGAAAAATTCAGCCGCGCCCACTCCGTGTTATAAAGCATTAAAATTTAGTTCTATGACTTTATTTCTCTTTTTAGGATAACGATGGTAAGGGGTATAAAAGATTCCGACCGAATATAATTTTCTTACTTGTTGTATTTCATATTTTGTTCTTCAAATTTTTCCATAATTGATTTTTTTCTTTTAATCTTTCTATCCATTGCCTATAACATACTAATGTAGGGGATTTGTATCGCTATGTTAAGTATGGCAATTTTCAAAGTCTCATAAAAAAATCTTTCAAGCAAATCTTAATACAACCTGCACATAGTTGGAAAGGCTAATAATAAAGGATTCACGCCGTATTAGTTTCATTCAAATTTTCGCTTTATCAAATTCATTTATGACATAGTGTAAAATTTTGTTTCTTTTCAAATATTAATTAATTTACATAAAGACATATTTTGTTTTTAATATTTCGTAAAAAAAATTCTCGAAAGTTATATTTTAACTATATTTTGTCTCAAATCCCTGCGAGACTTCGTTTAACAGACTTCTGTTATCGGCATAACAGAGCTCTGTAAAAAAATTTCGGTTTGGGTCTTTGCTAGTTACATTTAAATAGATGTTCACATTCTTTAGAACATGCTACTCAAACAGGTTACGTAAGATGGTTCTCTTAAGTGACAATAAGTTCGCTCTCCAAACAATCTCTTAAAAGAACAGACATAACTTGCACCACAGCAACGAAACTGTATCTTGTTTGAATACCAAGCCATTATGGCGTTCCACTCAAAGAAAAAGCTAACGGAAGTAATCATTGATGGAGAGCTTTTTAATAATCATTACACTCCTAAAAAGGCCTTAAAGGCTTCTCTCTTTATGAGGAACGGAATAATGAGTTCCAAATTAAAGCCACAGCTAAAAACGGTCGCGCTCTTCCAAAGATAAACATAAATTCTGAGAAAGTGTTCAACTCTTAAATCGCTTTCTTGATCGCATGACAAACTTTACCGCCATATGGTTGAGTCTGCATCTAGTGGCAGATCTAACTTAAGAGAAGATACAAACTTTACCGCCATATGGTTGAGTTTGCATCTAGTGATCTTTGTGGCAGATCTAGCTTAAGAGATTCCACTGATGCCAAACGTATGGCAGTATCAGAAGTCGTTTCAACTTTTTCTCCACCTTTCCGGATTTGAAAACCATCTTCTTAAAAAGGGATGAACGGTTACTCAAAGAGCTGACTTTCTTTGTTAAACAAACGGGGATTGCATTGGTGAATAGCGACCGCATAAACGCACAAAAATAATTCCGCACAAAAATAGGTTTGACTGTATTCAATCCAAAAGTGAACCGTCTACCGTCAATTATATTTATTTTATGTTTACTTCAGTCAGGAGTAAGAATAATTTTTTCATTTCTTATCACGTGACAACATCGTGCAATGTTTGATTGTATTTGAAGTCACTTGTTGCGTTCCTTTGTATATCTTATTTGGTCTGTAATACGTTACTGCTACCCTAAGTTTGCAACGTTCCGGCCCAACATGACATGGAATCGCTGTAAAATATTCCTAATCTGATCTGTAACTACACAACGGATCGGGATCACACCATAACTACCTAACCAAAGGAAAAAGAAAATGCTGTTGCTATCTTACTCCATTCTATAATGTCCCTAAACGATAATTGCTATTAGACATGTAGGTATAACTTCATATGTATGCTAAAAGCACTTACCTTTACTTCCTTTCAGTATACCGCTTAAATTGTTGTTATTAGCAGTCGTCGCATTCGTTTGACTACTCGCGTTTAATGTGCTGACCATGGATGCATTTTGGTTGTTATTATTGCCAGTATTGTTGGCATTTTGATTAACATTCAATAAGACCTGACTGTTGAGAGACGAAGAGCCAGCTAAAGATGTAACATCTTCGTGAGAGACATACAATGGTTGCTGCTCCAGTTGCTGAGGTTTTACAAAAGCAGATGTGGGCGCAATACCAACAATATTGTCATCAATACTACCGAAGATTGATGTTGTGTTAGTTGAAGTGCTACCATCCGTTAGATGTTCCGATTTGGAGGTCATTTTAGGTGAGGAAACTGCAACTTTGGTGGAATTGTTCATCATTTCATTGATGTTCGTATGGCAAACGCTGCCGCTGCCGCCGCCGCTATTGTTAGTGATTGTGTTGAAATTGGAATTGTGATTACTGCTGTTGCAAGTTATAGAATTGTTTGTTGTTGCTGTAGCGTTTGGATTTCCGTTGTTATTAATATTTGAATTTCCGTTAAAACTTGCTAAACTTGTTGATAATACAGTTGTTGTGGTAGCCATTACACTCTGACCATTATTGCTGCAATCATTGGCATTATGAAAACGTTGCGAATTATCAATGGCAACGGGCGACGACGTTAGATAATGAAAATGATTATGATTTCTACTGTGGCAATTGTGCACAATCTGACTCTCTTTGTCTAATTTTTGATTCTGTTCTGTTATCAAACTGGAAGTTGCTTGGACTGACGCTGCCGCTACCGCTGCCGCTGTTGATGTACGTAAAGTGGGAGTTTCCAATAAATTGATATTAATATTTGCAGCACCTGTACTATTGAGATAACGAGTATCCTGTAAGCTATTAATAGAACTGCTATCGTTGCTATTTAATTTTGGTGACACACTTGATGATTTTCTTTCGCTTTGCTCAGCAGCAGAAGCTGAAGTAGCATTCTCGCCTTCTAATGTCGGCATTTTTAAATAAAAATTTCGCGAATTTCATTACTTTATAAAGAAACGAAACGAAACGAAACGATTAAAAGTAAATTTCATGCGCGATATTCTCTCAATTATCTTTCACTTTAGGTTTTTTTTTTTTATTTCAATTTTTGAAAAAATTTTTTTAATACTGGATTTTGTTTATGTCTTTTCATTGCTGCAAGTACAAAAAAAAACACACAAACACACAAATAAAAGAGATGTTACAAAATGCAGACATTAAACCACCTGTTTCAGTGTTTACGTATAAGAACTATGTACGAATTCGATTCCAGCCAAATAAATTACAAGTAAGATTAAAAAAAAAGAACAAAGAGAATTTCCTAAGAAATGCCGTGCATCCACATTCATACGTAAATACATACGCAATACAGATTACCTCACTCATACATTCTAGTCGCACGAAGAGATTGCAAAACAACTTTGAATTTAATACGGCGTTTACACTGAGGGTGATTTCAGTGACTTTGCCCAAAAGACTTCACTTGAAATCACTGACGTTTATATTGCATTCAGTTAATGAATTACACCTGTAAACATATGTTGTTGGTGTACATGCAATGATGGAAATAGAGAAGAGTTGAAAAATGAGAAACCGTATAGTCTATTGGATAGGACGTCCGACTGTCACCAGGAAGGCGTATGCGGGTCGATTCAGAGAAAAGTTGCAAACTGAGAAATAACACCGATAGGATGTACGGCTGGCGCCAGTAAGGCGCACGCGGGTCGATTCAGAGAAAAGTTGAAAAATGAGAAAAAACACTCTGTAGTTTAATGGATAGGATGTCCGACCGTCACCGGAAAGGCGTATGCGGGTCGATTCAGAGAAAACTTAGAAAATGAGAAACAAACACCATATAGTCTAGTGGATAGGATGTCCGACTGTCACCAGGAAGGCGCATGCGAGTCGGTTCCCTCAACGAAAATTTCATTCCCATAGAGGGCTAATAATTATCTCGACTTCAATTGCTTATCAAAGTATGATTTTAAAAAAAAGGTCAAAACAGTGATGAATATTTGAATCATTATTGGCCTCTGTGGGAATATCCTTTCAAAAAAAAAATGTTAACTATTAAAGAAACAAGGAACAAAGGTTATGCTTACAATTGCGGTTACAATTTTAATACCCTACACAACTTCTGGTACTGGGTATATTAAGTTTGCGCGGACGTATGTAGCACCCAGAAAGGCTTAAGATAGACCCACCTTTTATTATACCGGTCGATTCAGAATAATTTTCTAAATCGATCTAACCCTGTCTATCCGTCTGCGCATGTATTTTTGCGTTCAAACTACAGGTCGAAATTTTCAAGATATTTTCATGAAATTTGTTGCACGGGCGAACGCTATTGAAAATGGTTTAGGTTAGTCCACTTTTTCGACCACTCCCCATGGAAAAAAATGCAATTTTTAAAATTTCTCGGCAATAGTGACTAAGTATTAATATTTCAACATACTAAATTGATGTGAAAACTTTGGACCGGCTGCGGTAATTTTTTGAATTCCCTCTCTAATAACCGTATCTAAAGAAATGGAGGCCAAAATTTCATGGCGAAAATTGGCTCATAATAGTAAATTGACAAAGAAATCTACCTTACCGATTTTGCACCAAAAAGGTCTCTTTTTAGGGTACCACCGCCCTTAATAAGGCTTCTCATGAAATATGCCAAATTTTTATTCCTCTAATCTTCAAAGAGGCGAAAAAACGGCAACACTACGTTATTAAACACTAATATATCACAAAAAAAGTTAGGTGAACTTTGATTTCCTCTTCTCACAAGCTGGATTTTAACACACTTTTATTGAAATTACGATTTTTTCATTAATTTTATTTGATTTTTTTTTTATTTGAGGAAATCACGATTAGTTGGTTGAGTTCAACTTAAGTAATGGATAAGCCTGAAGTCATTATAAAGACACTAAAAAATGGAAAAAACTACACCGTTAAGAGGTTAGTGGCAAGCATTTAAAAGTCCAAATAAAAGAAATATAAAAAAAAAAAAATCATAATAATAGTACTTTCAAGGTTATCTATAAAATTAGACTAAGAATGACTAATTTTTTACTACTATTTTTACGACTATCTGCAGTATCGAGCAAAGATTCGTCATGACGGTCGTATACGTCGCAAAATTCATTCTCGTGAAAAGTTTTTTTTTTTTATTGTTGTTGTATTCATAGCAGACATGTTTTCATTATATTACATTGCGTAAATTCATATGGACTCGAACGCATGTTACAAAGTTTCTCATCGATATATGTCTTTTAGTTAACACGATGACGTCAACGATCAATCGTTCGCATCAGAAGATGAAAAATCATTGAAAAATATTTAAGTAAATCCTTTTTAGTAAATAAGAAAATAATAGAAATAATACTGATATCCATACACAAATGCATTGATTGCCTTAAAATTATTGCCAAGCTTTTGTTCTAAAGGCACTGAGATCATTGGTTTCGAATATTTCCATAATTTCATCTGAAATCAAATAAAATAAACATTTCCTCAATTTTGAGAACAATGCAATGCAACTTCAGTGAAACCGTGAAACCCAGAATCGTGAAACAGAGTCCACGTCTATGTTTTCGTGATAAAAATAAAGCGATAAAGCGATATGATTACATGCAGAAGCAGAAGCTTTTGTATACATGCACATCGGAACAACTCACTTAAAGACTTGAGCACAAGGTAAACCCCCGTGCTTTTAAGTAAAATGATTTGACGAAATCAATGAAATCAAGGTCAATATAAAATTTACGATTAGAGTTTGTAGTTTTTTTTTTGTACCGATTATCCAAGAATACGAGTTCGGAATACCCAGAAATACACATCGCAGTGCCACCATCTTTATTTCGTTTTTTTCCTCTAGAAGTTGTTAAGCTTAATAACAAAAATTATATCAAAATTTCGAGCATTCGATGTGAAGGTCATTTTTGTTGAAATAAATCCATAAAAATTTCCCATAAAAATTAGTAGTTTAATGCGATTTATACGATTTATTTATATCTCCAGGTGGAATTTTTCAAAATAATAATGATAATGCAATCGCCCTTAATAAGGAACTCTATTAAATGACGATTATCGGTTTGGTCTTTCATGAATTGAACGGTTTCGATTTGCATAACCTTTGGACTCAACGAGATGGCGCAACATGCCATCACAATTTGTTGAGAAGAAACTTAACATAGTCTCCATTAGCACAGGCATGATCCAGCGGTATTACATCAGTAGCTTTCTCTAAAAAGCCGCAAAGACTTCACGACCTTGGAAACAAGTAAGAAAGTTAATTATGTTCACTCATGACTGAATCTGATCTTGAGAAAAAAACGAAAAAAACGCAAAAGAACTAAATTATCATACTCTATAATATTGGGTGGGCCCGAATTTCTATTTTCGGAATAAAAACGGAAATATATACAGTGTATGTGCGGTATTTTTGAGTAACAAGCACGGAAAGCAAAGGCGTTCAAAGTTTTTGTTACACAGTCAGTTCGGTTACAAAGGCCATTGTCACCTTGCCTTCCTTGCCCGGTGTCGGACATTTTCGAACTCTTTTGCAAATTTGTAGGCGATACGGGAGAATATTTACCGCAAATACTACGCAGTTGGGCAGATGGACACACGGACAGACGAACAGATGGACATGCTTAGTTGCATTCCCAATTTGAAACTGGCCAAGAAACTATACATTTGATGGACTTTTTTAAGGCTTCCTTCTCCGCATTATAAAGATAATAAAACAAAAATTAGTTTTTCATAGACTATGATATTGGGTAGGTGTGCCCGATTTTTGCACACGTTCTATAGCATATGTTTATGTGCTGTAGTTTATAAGCAATGAGCAGAAAACCAATTTTTTATTTCTTTTCAAAAATAGGGATGGACGTTGTGCTGTATGTGTATCCTTCGACGGACGTGGCCAATTTTCAATATTAAGCTGCGTGCAAGAACTTGCAATATTTTTACCAAATTTGAAGTCGATAGCTTAATTTTTGCGACCAGGCGAATGCCAAAAACAAACACCACAGGGGCGTACAGATGGACAGACAAGACTTAATCGATTCAGCATTTGAAGCCGTTCAATAATATACATTTAGGTGTTACATATATTATGAATAAAAACAAAATGAAATTACCCCCATCTTACAGTGGTGGGTATAAAAGCAAAAACATGCGTAACAATATTTTACAATTAACAAGTAGAATACACTATCGTACTAACATGGAGCAGCCCCCTGTTGTAGCTGTTGATATAAAAATGACCGCATAATTGCGTTCAGTTTATTATATAAGAAAATGCTCCAAACGAGACGGACATTTGAAAAATCAATTTGAAAATAATATTTTACGAAAATTTACATCTACAGACCGACCTGACAACAAACTACAATTTCGTCTATTTTGAACTTTGACAAGAAACGGATGTTTTCAGGAATTTTCGTATTTTTATTTCCGAACAGGCAGAAATCTTCCCAAAACCCATGTGCCACATATGCCAATAATTAAATAAGCGAAAGTATTTATTTATTTTCTAATAGTAAGATAGAGTTAATAAAATTTCGTTTTGTAGGTTTTGTCTTTTACTTTAGTCGATAGTCAACTTAATCAACTTAATTAATCAATTGGAACATAACTATGTTTGGCCATTTCGATGGTATTTCTGCGAAGGCGTAGTGTTGATTACGTTTGACAAACACTTCTCCGCTATATTGCGAAAAGAGCTGGTAGTGTTCCCTACATGAGTAAAGCAATTCTTCAAAATAAAAATTTTGCAAACATTTTCAGACTTTGTTCATCCAATCGACCTGATAATGAGACTGCTAACTTTTCTGGAAGCTCGCACAAAAAAGAGGAAATGTGACGAACTTTATTTTTATGTAAATGCATAATTTCCCTGAAGATCTTCATATTGAAGACCTTCATACCCAAAACGTCAACCAAACTTGTCCAAATTTAGGATTATTTTACTTATCACAGATTTTATTATTTGGCAGTTTCTTCCGTCAAACCTCAAATTATACTTTGTCGCCATAGAAGGACTTGCTGTCATGAGAACGACTGTATAGCTTGCGGTCTAAAAAATACACTTATGTCATCCACATTCCCTATGGTTAATTTACTGAGGACCAATGTTCATCGGAAAATATTAAAGATTAGACTTCTTTGACATATAAGCGCTTATCTTCCATTAGCATTCTTATATGTGTTGCGATGCAAAAAATATACCCAAGTAATCGAAACTCAGTAATTATATCCATCATCGAATGATGAGGATACATTCATTTTATCAAATTGTTTGCAACGCCCACAGGGAAGCATCAGGGACTCCACAACATATATATAATCTTTACCAGCATCAAATTCTATATCGATTTAAGCATGTCTGTCTGTCTGTCTGCGTAGTGCCCGCTGTAAACCTTCTCTTGGCCGCAAAAATGAAGCTGACAAGTTCAAATATAGCAGAAACATCGGAAGTGCTTACACGCAGGCTGGTATTGAAAATGGTTAAAATCGGACGAAGGGCACGCCCACAGCACTACGTAAACTGAGAAGACCTCTGCTTTTCAAAAGGAATAAACACATGGTTTTTTGCCCACCACTCGTAAATCTATAATAGATAAATGTACAAAAATTTGGATGCATATTCTATGGACGATGCTGTAGCACGTGTACAAAAATGGAAAAAATTGATCACGCCTACCAAATATTATAGTGCATCAAAATTTAATTTTTTTCTTTAAATACGCGCTATAAGATAAATTCTTCACGCACCTGAGCATGTCTGTCTATTCATCTCTTCCTCTGCTCATCTGTTTGTCTATCCATCTGTCTAGCTGTGTAACTGGGTAGTATTTGTGGTAAACAAACTTCCGTTAAAGAAAATTAAAATATCGCCTAGAAATTTGCAAAGGAATTTGGAAGTAATTTAAATCTTCCAAGAGCACGCCTACAACGCCCACACGCCTATGCGGCAACTTTTATTTTGCAAACATCAGCTGCCCACACTTCAAATTATAGAACATGAAAATTTAGGTGTTTTACTCTTTTTGTCTTTTTTAGAATAACGGCGGTGATGGATATAAAAGATTTCATTATGATCGAATATAATTTTCGCGATTGTTTTTGTGTTAAATTATTATTATGAATGAATTTTTATCAAGAAGTATTGAAAATTAAGACATTTTACAGGATTAAAATTCACTTTCTGTAGGAACGTATATTTGCAAAGGATTGAAAACGTTCGTTTCAAAAATTATCCCGATTTCACACCTATCTAGAATGCCGATCTATTATTACTAAGCGAGTTTTGTCCCATAATTCTGAAAATCACACTATTTAAACGACGTATATCGGATGGTCAGACGGACAGACAAGCTTAGATCGATTCCGAACTGATTTTAAATCGATCGGTATAATAAAATGCGGGTCTACCTCAAGCCCTTTTGCTTGTTACATACGTTCGGAAGAACCTAATACAAATCTCTACCTAAAGTGGTGTAGCAACAAAAGAAAATGGCTCGGCTCGATCGGAAATCTTAGCATTTGAAAACACTTTTGAGTATGACTTACGAGCAATTCATAAGCCTAGCCTGAGTTTAGTAGATCTAGCATGACGCGAAACCTATAGCCAAAATATCGGAATTGCCGTAGAGACAAGACAAGACTGCTATACGATTCACTTTCGATTTAAGCACAATTTTCTCATTTATTTGAATCTGATTTAAATTATTAAGTGATAAAAGCGATTTATAACCTTTGAAACTGATTGGAATGGAGACAAGAGAGAACACCGAAATCTCGCTCCCGCCAACCCAATATATTTTCATTGAGAATACGTAAACGATTATTTTGCATACTCGTCAAGTGGTGAGCAAGCAATGAATGAATTGAAAGATCTCTCAATGCGTCGATACTAATTATAGTCAAGAAGTGATATTCATTGTACTTATATAGTTATATATGAAAATTTTGTATGTTTATAAAAAGCATTATAACATTGCAATAATGTAATGGAACAACTCGTCTTTTTTAGATGTTTATTTACCCGATTATTTCAGTAATGTGAAAATTAAGATTACAAAAAGCTATTCAATTTTCGAATACTAGATATTTTTATGAAAAATCCGGTTTGTTAGTGAACCGGCTTTGAAAACACAAAACACTATTACAAGCTTAATGACAAATTGCTCAGGTGCATATATAAAGCGCGTTGGTAAAAGCGGTATTGCAACGAAAATTTTCATCAACAACAATATGGCAAACATTATGTTCGTTATGCGATCGTTTCAGCGCAACTCACTTTGTTTGTTTGTTTGTTTGCTTATTTTTATGCGTGTATACGAATAAAAGAAAATTTTAAAAAACATGCAAAACTAAATGATTGATTGCCATTAACATCATATCCAATTTACCACATCACCAAGGAATTTAAGTAAACTTAACAAAAGTTACACTTTTCACATCTTCATATACATAACAGCAAGTAAACTAAGATTGAATGGGCTGGAGGCGAGGGGGAGGGGGGAGGGGGGCGGAGCAACTTCTTTTTGGTGTTGATAGTGCCTAATTTATAATGAATAAAATATCAATTGCTTTCGTAGTAGCGGTATAGTGGTTTGGTAGCTGTTTTAACGTTATGATGCTTGATAATATATAGTTCGTAAAGGCCAACTATAGGCAATAGTAGTAATAACGTTTTAAAAACGAGTAACTAACACTTAAATAAAATTTAAAAGCAAAACACGTCAGACAACAATTTACAACATTTACAAAAACAATAACGAAGATGTAAAACACTTTACCTATTCAATAATTTTATTACAATTTCTCTTGATTTTATCTGCAATGGGAGAAAAGCGTATATTGGAAGTACTGAAGCACTATAGCAATTATTTTACAGGTGTTTCTTATAGATTATTTTCCACATTCATCACTAAAGCATCTGTAAAACCTTTGAAATACGTTTTTTAAGTTTGCTTTAAGTTCGGTTATTATATATTACCGACCGGCCGCCACAAACGTCACATTCGAAAACTAAATTCCAACTAAATCAAAATGTGGAAAATGTGAATATAACGAATATAATGAACATGGAATTAACTGAGACTGTTGAGAGAACACGAACAACAGCTAGAGATGATTTTGTTAAAATGTTAAAAATGTTTGCAACCTCTTCATAGATACTTCAGATCAGATACTTATACTTTTCTTTTTTTTGAGAATCCCTTTTTTGACTTTTCTGAGAGTAACATTTACTTTGCTGTATATTCTTATGAAAGGTGTTTTTGTCTTTTCTGAGAGTAAAATTTACTTTGCTAGATATTCTTATGAAAAGTGTTTTTGTCTTTTCTGAGAGTAAAATTTACTTTGCTAGATATTCTTATGAAAAGTGTTTTTGTCTTTTCTGAGAGTAAAATTTACTTTGCTGGATATTCTTATGAAAAGTGTTTTTGTCTTTTCTGAGAGTGAAATTTACTATGCTGCATATTCTTATAAAAGGTGTTTTTCACTTTGCTGAGACAAAAAATCTTTTTGTCAGAGTAAAATTTAAGATAATACATCCAAAGGCTCGCTCGCGCTTAACTAAAGTATAATTGCGAATGCTTAAAAACACAACACAACATAGACGGACACAGAATAGAGATATATAACGGTGTTGCCATAATTACCGAAATGCACATCAACTATAAAGCAAAGACTTAACTGAATACGATTCCAAAACCGGATATCTTGAAAACTTTAGAAAAAAAATAGATCAACGATAGATAGTTTCGAATTACGCACAATCAGGACCATTTTTGTGTGAAATTTTAGATAACCTTGGAAAGTATTTGCAAAACTGCAGAAAAATATGAATTGAAATTTATACTTTCCTGGGATCATTTCTGAATTTTCTAAAAGCTTACCACATAAAAATGTGAAAGGGCAAATGCGGGTTTTCCTCTCTTAGCAAACATTATTATATGCACCCCGGCCATAAGTAAAAAATATAATAAACAAATATATTGATCTTAAACTACCTAGTTAGTCTGCTATGTGCTAAGTCAGCTAAGGCCTGAGTTAAAACAATGTGCACTCGTATAAAAAAAGTTTTGAAGAATTTTTCCGTGAAATCCTTCAGAGATTAGAGTCGGACATCTCGTTAGATGCATAGGGCTGATTAATTCGAATTGGCTATTCTTATATTCACATGTTGCAAAGGTTTCATGAAGACAAATTTCTTGCGACAAACATAACAATAATTAGCAGTTTACCGAAATCATCTTGCTGTTTTTGTTCCTGCGAGGTATGTATAAATAACCAAATTTAGCTCAACGTTGTCTTCAACTTTCTGTTGTGTTTACCATTTGGCATAAAATACTTTAGTGGACATAAATATGTTTCGATCTCTCTTAAATTCAACGAGATGGTGATGTTTAACTTCCTATTATTAAATTCGTTCTGCTGCTGCTGTTTCAATTACTCAATGCTATAACGCTACTTTTGTCAGCCGGGACCAAATAATTTCTGTTTACTTGAATGTTTGTTTTAAGCTGTATTGTGCGACCATGGAAAGATAAGATGCAACTGAATGCAAGGATATAACTCGTACTTACACGAGGATTTAATTATCAACGAATATTTATATCTGGAATATGATCAGACTCCAGCTACCTGTCGCAATTTACGTTTACAAAAAAATACCTTTGCTTACCAAAATGTTCAGGTGCCAAATCCTAGACGTAAAATTATGTATTTAAAAAATGATTTTGTACAAAGAAGTTAGCAATTAATTTCATTACAAAATAACATACATATGTTATTTTTTTGATAAACAAATTTCTTTTTCATTCATTTTCATCCTTTATATTCGATTTCCTCAACTCCAATTGCTGCTTTATTGCTGTCATAAATTGGAAATTGGTTTACACTGATTACTTTATACGCACACACGAAAACGAAAAAAGGCAGTTGATAATTTTTCACTTTGCGTCCCGATACTATAATCCTATTGTTATATTTTAACTAAATTTTGTTCAATTCATGTAAAATCTTTTTTTTTTTTTTTATTTTGTTCAATTCATGTAAAATCTTTTTTTTTTTTTTCTTAATATACATTAATAAAAACAAAAAAAAAGAAAACAAAAAGTTATTGTATTACATGACGCGCCGCTACATAGTTGAACAAAAAGTACTATAAATACTACACGTATATATCGTAAGAATATATGTGTTGTTATTTTTATTATGATTAGACCTAATCATGAACTACATTATCTTTTTAATCAACTCAGTAAATCATCTGTTGTTGATGTGCTGACTCGCATAAGAAGAAAAATTTGTCGACAATTCTTCTTCCATCCTATCCTTTTTTATTTCACTTTCATTCTTTCTCCATTTCTATCGTTCACTAGGAAACTTCACTTCTAGAAGAACGCAAAGACCAATTAACCAGCTATAAAATACTTTGCCGGAAACTGGAAGATGTTTCGCATATATTCGCTGTTATGATCTGTACAATAGCTCCGAATATCAAGGCGGTTTACTGGATAGTTTCGTGCAAAACTACTTGAACGAGTCGGTAAAATCAGTATGAATAGCTGGCTACCCGCCAGGGCGCAGAAACACATGCGGCAGTTAAGCATATAACGACTTTTTAAAATAAGGCGTTGTATGGGAACTGGTCGAAGAAGTGGTTCGATTCGAACCATTTTCACTAACGACCGTCCTGTGCTAAAGGACGTCAAAGTTTATCAAAATATCTCAGGAATTGAGGATGCTGGAAATTATCGGATCGAGAAAATTGCATTTATTTTTCCACAAAAAAAAGGCTAGTATAGTTTATATGAACCGAGGAAAAGGCAAAGATATTAATTAGTTTTTTCTCAATTCTCAATAGCTTTAAATATTCTAACGCTTCTATAAAAATGTATTCCAAGTATTCTAAGCACTTTATTTTTTACGACTTGCCCGACACATTCGATGGAAGACATAATTCCACATTATGCGGTAATATATTTTTCTTCAAATCCCTATTTAAACACTACTCTTCAATGTTTGTTTCGTACGGTTTCTCATTATAAGAATTATTCTCGAGAAACAGACAATGTGATTAAGAAGAATTGATATAACTGGACATTCTGTAGCTGTTTTTCTCTCAAATTCAGGTAACTTGATTTGTAAACAGTTTCTTTTGAATTCGCTGTACCTCCTTGCGAATTCGCTATACATCCCTTTGATTTGTAAACAATTTCATATGTTTTCTTTTGAATTCGCTCTATCTCCTTTTGAATTTTCTATACCTCCCTTTTAGCGAATAATCCGCACCAATACAATACAACTGCTGGGCACAATTTATCGATATTATATAAATCTGAGAAAATTACTTGGCAGCATTGGCGATTGTTGGCATTTTATTGTAAAATTTTATTCTCTCCGAGAGAGAATTCTTCAAAAGTTCTTTCAACCAATCAAAAAACGATACGTATTTTAATTGAAGTAGTGGAAGATTCAAGAAAATTCGAGCAAATATCGTCACCATTTACAAAAGAACACGACATCATACATGAACTGGAAAATGGCTAATTGAAAACACGTTAAGAAATAGAAAGCACGAGAATATTACAACGGCCATGATAGATTATCACCACTTGAATCAAGCAAAGGATTGCAGTAAGAGATAAAGACACATCAGACGTTTTTACGATTCCGCAGCACTAGCAATCAAATACCAACTTCAGAAAATTGATAAAGTTCATTGTGTGGAATAATACGACAACATAGACATGTCAACAACATCAACTGTATTTATCACCGTGCCCAAATATGTGGCCTTAAGTACGCAGGCAACGGCAACGACGTCATCTACAACACCGTTGAAATGTAGTCTGCCTAAAATCATGCCAGCTCCTCCGTTAACAGATGCTTTATCAACGTCGAAAGCATCTGCTGGTGAGCCTACGTCTAAAGCTAAAAAGAGACGTCTGGATCACTTATCGTGGGAAGAAAAAATTCAAAGAAAGTGAGTTAAAAATAACAAAGTGTAACCTTGAGAAGCAACATTAACGTCCTTTGTTTTACTTTATTATTGTTTGCAGAAAATTAAAAAATCGCGTTGCAGCGCAGACATCACGAGATCGTAAAAAAGCCCGTATGGAGGAAATGGAAAACATAATTAACGCAATGACCGAGAAAAGTGAAATTTTGGAAAATAAATGCCAGAGCTTACAAACTATAAACAACTCATTGCTGGAAAAAAATGAAAAACTAGATGCAGAAGTTGAGCAATTGAAACAACAGCTTCAGTTGTTGCAAGCACAACAAAAGCAAATGCAACACAAGATTGCTGCCTGCATTGGCTGTGAATCTTTATTAAATGGATCAGCAGTATCCAAAAATACTGACCCTCAGCAGAAGGGTTCCAAGAACTCACAGTCACCGCAGGAAGCAGCGATAATGTTAAAACTGAAACAGATTCGGAATGTAGCGTCACTTTGGCGTATAATAGCTCTTTGCCTACTCTACAAGATATGTTGTTGTCCGACAATGAAATCGATGACAAGTCTATCGATAATAAAGAATTTGATGCCGGACACTTGGAACAACTTGCTGAAAGCCTGCTCGCAGATATCACCGCAGACTTGGAAGCAGACGATCGCACGAGCAGCAAGTCTATTGCCCAAAATCCAAGCGGAACAGAGCGATTGCTTGGATCAGTGGTGGGGACCACAACAGAGTGCTTGGAATCCGGCCAACATAAAAACGACAACAGTGGCCGCATAAATATCAAAGACATAAAAGATTACCCTCAGCAAGTATCGGACATCACATTAGAAAATGAAGGCTTAACATGTTTAACTAATGACGTGACTGCTACAACTAGCACCGCTGATACCGTATATGGAACATACGATGCTAAAACAAATTCGATAACAATAGAAATGGATGATGTGGCTGTGCCGGTTAACGAAGCAGTAGAAGAAATATACTCTGATGATATGTCAGATGATGTATCATCAAATGAACTGTTTTGCCCATCCGTTCCAACTTCCCCTTCCCACATTTACCTAAATGTCACCTCTTCTGCGGACGATGGAATGGCTGACGATGATGTTAATTTGAATTTTGATCCCATAACGAGATTTATATACCCTACGCGTTCAGTAGTCTCGCCTTTAGCAAAATCTCCAATGCATTCATTCGATTCGACGTTTTCAGATCATGGCTATGAATCGATAATGGGATCTCCGCAATCCTTGTCACATTTAGGCTTACCCAGTTCTCAATTTGAGCCATCAATCGTCGATGATATTGATTGGCCCTCGAGCTTTAATGACCTCTTTCCCAACTTAATTTAAATATCTCGATAATTTAATTTTAGCATCGTTTACGTTTAGTTGTACATAATAAGCTGCGAGT
The DNA here is from genome assembly GCA_000688715.1 of Glossina pallidipes. NCBI lineage: Eukaryota > Metazoa > Arthropoda > Insecta > Diptera > Glossinidae > Glossina > Glossina pallidipes. Next base: position 1,023,599 of record KK499830.1, read on the forward strand.
ATTTACGGTGTGTGTATTTGCAAGAATAAGTATTGAAAAATATGCGTCCAAGCATCGCATTCATTCAAAATATTTATAATTCAATGATAAGCTATCTTTGTATATATTCCGTCATTAAGTTTAACATGTTGCCCTTATATTTCTAAGATTAAATAATAAGTTATTAAGAAGATGTACGTTTAATCAATAAATTGAGTTCTTTTTCTTTTTGATTTTCAAATTCGTGATTATTCTTAATTTTATGGTTTTCACTGAATTGTTAAGTTGATAGTTTAACAAGTTGCTTGCTTTCTCAACTCAAAAAGAGGCTACTGCTGCAGATTGTGATGGGGCCATATAAAATTCCAGATCTTAGTATTTACAAAGTTGACGATATCTCCAAACTGAAACAGGTTAAAGAAGCAGTTGCTCGACAGGGAGTAAAAGGTCGTTGGTTGTGCTAAGCATAAATTGGGATAATAAAAGAATAAAATTGTAATTTGTTATATTTCTATAGACGAGCTTTGGCGTTATGATACCGCACAGTGGGGAACACATGCACAGCGTTTACTCGTGTTCACGACTCGGGGTTTTGTTTACGACTAGGATCTTGCTGCGATCGCCGTTGTTTTCATTAAGAGTTTGTGCATTTCTTACATAAAGGTATTTTAAAGCGCAGATTTTAAATTGCGCTTCGGCTAATCCATTGGATTGCCGTCCACCAATTTTGTTTCTATTAGATAAAGGCGTGGCTTTTCAGTCGCTGAAACAACAATTACAATATAAATTAGAGCAATCGAACAACCCCGTGGAAAATATTGGGCTTACGTACGTGGAGACAACCTGAAGTTGGTAGCGTACGATTTGAATCCAGTAAAAGTTCGATAGACATTTTTAGTTTATGAAGTATTTCTTTAAGACCCTTATATTATGACTTATATTATGAATTCGAAAGACAGTCGCACTTTACTACCCAAGTAAAAAACAGGTATTCACAAGAATGCGCAGTTAAGGAGAACAACGTTTAACAGATCGTAATCAGAAAAAGTTTTAAGGAAAACTCTTACTGTGTTTTTCGGACTATACGACGCACCTTTTCACATAGAAAAATGGACTCAAATTTTGACGGCGCCTTATGGTTCGAAGGTATTTACCACGAGTCTGGCTAGCGGTTATAAGGCAAAGGATTAAAATGAGAAAGAGCTGATCCATTATAAGCAAGAAGATATGATAATGTCCCACCACAGATTGCCAACCCGATTAATGTGACACTTTGCTCGCCTAGTTTGACAGAATCTCTTAATTACCACGTGCTTTCCCATCGCATATTACGTTGTATTGAAAAATATCCTCGGTTTTTTCCACGGGATGGTATTGATGCCTATATATCTGTAGTATTCATCAGATTGTCTCGATGGAAGATATGCTAAGGGGTGTGACATTTCAGCTTACATTTTTTATGAAGGTAGTTTTCGAATTCTTCGGGCATGTAAAAAGTTACATTGATTTGGAAATGAGTGAAATATCTGAAGAAATACGTTACGTGATGCTCTTTTACTATAAAAAATGTAAAAACGCTACAAAAAAAAAAAAACCAATATGTGAAGTATACGGTGAGAATGCTGTGAATGAATCAGGGATCCAGGAGTGGTTTGCTCGATTCCGCACCGGAAATTTCGATGTGAAAAATGCACCCCGCAGCCATCGAAATCGATGAAGTTTTGCAACTGAAACTGGTGGAACAAGATCGGCACGCAAGCTGTCAGCAAAGAGCGAAGACACTATGACAATTTAGAATCACTTGAAAAGAGCGGGTTCCACAACGAAGCTCGAAATCGTGAAACAATTGTGGTGACTTTTCAATATGTGATCCATTATTTCAGCAAAAGTAGAGAAAAGGCTGAGTGGGCGATTCCATCTTGGGTGTTATTATGAATTGGACAACAGTGAAAACGCTAGCTATTTTCTTTATAAAAAATTCATGATTTTATGTTTGTATACAATTTAAAATAATATTAAAAATATGTGAAAAGATTTATAATCGTGATAGGGATTCCGTCTTATTATATGCAACGATACTAAAAACTTAACTGTTCAAGAAAACTTCTTTTTAAAGCAACCAAGAGTGGAATACATTATTTTTATTTGTACGTGGATAATATATTTTCTTTTTTTGCAATCTTGGCAATTAAATATTCTTTTTGCACATTTTCGTATTAATGAAAATTGTTTTTATAAATTTTTACGCACAATACATAGGCAAGTTCGTTTTCTTGAACTTATTTAACAAGCATAAAACCAGAAACGTACTGGAAAAGAGTACATTGCTGGTAGAGGTTCTCAAATTTTTCGAAATTTAGTCTTAAAATGTCATCAAAAATTAAAAAAAGTTTTTTTTTCTTAAATTATATTTTTTCTACTCAATAAAACAAAACTATTTTAATTAAAACTTAAATTAAGCTGAGTTTAAAGAAAATTTCGTTATGTTTACGTTGAGTTAGAATTTTAAAATATATGCGGTACGAGATAATGAGGTACAATCCTGCAATAGCGAACCCAAGACGAATGATAACGAGCTGTGTTGCGGGCATTAACACGCTTACAGCGGTGCATTAACAAAACTATCATCAGACACACGCTTATTAATGGAGGCCAAGCGAAACGGAGATACAAAGGTAATGTTAGAGATAACAAGGCTATAATGTCTCCCAAATAATTTGGTTGTCGAACGAAACCCCAAACTGAGTGGGTAAGCAAACGTCTGCCTTGGAAAGTATGTATGCTGTCGACGTTAGTGAAAAGAGGATGGTTCGGTTGCAACCGGTACTTATATTTCATGGCGTTACTGTAACGCTTAAGAAACACACCAATAGTTAGTAACACTAAAGGGGTCCAAATGGCAAAACAACATGTATAGGATGTCCGACGCAAAAAAAAATATTCCGCTACTGCTGTCAGTAAGTATGGAGTAACTGCATAACGCAACAACAACAGGCAACCGAAACCTTCACCTTGCAATTCAAATGAAGAAGCCAAGTGGTGCTCAAATATAATGGAATCGAAAATATAAATTAAAAGCATGCCACTGCATAATAACACAACTGAATCGTATTTCAAATGTTCAGCAAAATAACCGATCAAATGCCAGTTCCTTTTATCGTTCGGCAACCAAGGTATGTAAACTTTCTCGCACAAGCAAGAGACAGCATATAATAGGGTGGAAAGCATTGATGTGCGATAAAAGACTTGCTTATACTCTACCAGATTTAACCACTTCGGATTTAATTCCCGACCTAAAGCGTAATCGACCAGAAAATTGCCACTCTTTGCATAATTATTGAATTGAACCAAATCTCTCTGGCTCAACATATCCGAACGTAAATAAGCCCATAAAGCGACTACATAAGCATTAATAATTCCATAAATACCAAAACGTTTTTGATGCTGCATAACGAATTCAGCTACTGGATATTTCCAATATTGTGCACATATGAAAGCAATTAGAATCGTAATAGCCATGGGAAGGGCGGTGAATTTATAGCATACACTTCCGGGTAAACGCACGTATCGACCCGGTAATAAAGCTGAAAGGACGAAAACACCAAAATGGAGAGCTAGATATGCTCCCACAGATGGTCCATGAAATATGTCAGTAATTAGATGAGCGATATTAAATGAAGCTCTGATGTTGGGTATTTTTAGGGAACATTCAAAGTTCTTGCAACACCATTGAAGATAATAAAACACTAATGGTCCTAGCAACATAAGCACACTCGCCCCGAGCCAGCCACCAAATTCTCGTGGAGCTTTTACTTGGCGACACAAAGTGTACTCAGTGTTGGTGGCATTAAAACTCTTGAATTCGTCATCCTCTTCGGCCAAGTACTCGCCTTCCATATCTGCACCATCTGAATCTGAATATTCTGCTTTGGAAAAGCGACCATCGTCTTCGTAAATAGATCGTGACACTGACCTACTGTAGCGGCTCTCGTTCGTCGTTAGCACTGATCCCTCTCGAGTCTCGGTGCCTCCTCTAGTAGTAGAAAATGTTTTTGACACTGAACGTCGTATATAATCTGCAAGTTTATTAATCTCTATTGATGATTGCGCACTGGTAGTGTGTATTTCAGTTGTTTGTTGGGTTGTCGAACTATACGAACTGTGCACTGAAGATGTACTGGCTATTTTATTCGGTGCCAAGGATGCCGTGTTAGTCGTTAAAGTAGTAGGCAAATTTGTATGGTTAGTTGAACTTTCGAAATCCTGGAAAGAAAATACAATAAATGTGAGCAAGAAAAAGAAAATATAGAACCCTAACTTACTTCTTCCTCCTTCGCATTTGATAAAGGTTGCGTAATGGCTGTTTCCGCAATGGTTGTTGCAGGTACAGTTGATGGTGGTCTTGAAGTACGCCTTGGGCGACCCGGAGAAGCACGTCTAGATGGTGAAGATCTTGTAGGGGCGGGCGAAAATCGCTTCAAAACTGCTCCTTGCTCATTAACAGCTGCGGAAACGCCACTGCCTGCGACCGCACTACGCTTGCTAACAGTGAGAGTTGTTGATTTTGCCGTCGCAACCGCCGTAATCGACACATCAGCCTTTTTAGTGCGCCCTCGTGTAATTCGTTGATTTTCCATTTTCGTTCTAGAACTGTGATTCCGTGTCTATACCTGCAAGCTAAAAACACATATGTCTGATTTATTTTTAGTTTTTCTTTCACAGGTTTGGTTTTTTGGGAGCTACTTTTATCCAACATATCTTTTCCCGCCTAGCAGACCTAGCAGCGCAGTCAACTGTACTAAACACGAATCTTTTTTTGTTTATACATTACCGTGCACTTTAGAACTTTCACTTACATTTAACAATTTCATAAACCGATTCGTGAAAAAGTGTGCATAAAAATATAAAAATACTATTTTCCGTTTTTTAGGTTTCTAATTTAAACAGATACTCGTCTGACAGACAACCCCATAAATCAAACCGACGCCGTCATTTTTAACAAAAATATTTTTCGCTACTATTGTTAGCAGAGCAGTAGAAAAGTGGATTGCACCAGCGTTGCTATTTTATAATCAAACGATGTTGTCAATATCAAATAATTTATTTGATTGATCCGTTTGGATTTTAATTCAAGTGACTGGGGCTTATCACGATTGCCATTTACAAGCAGTAAGGGACAAGTAGCCTTATTTAGCTTAAACCTAATATGCGTATATTTTTCAGATTTTATTTTAACCTTCCATTTGCCTAGACAAAGCGGGATTTTGTTGAGAAGAATTTATAATTCATCCGAAACGTTCAAGGGATCACAAGGTAAAAATAGGATTGGTATGTCATAAGCATAAATCGGTTGCAGTTAGAAGGCTAACACCAGTGAAAATGGGTAAAGAGTATCGTACTTACAATATTTCCGTCTGGCTTTTTACCTTCGATTTTGCGTATATTGATTTATCATTGTCAACTTTAACATAGAAATGTCTGTTTTGCAAGGAAAACCTAAGCACTGCATACATAAAATTAGGAAGAATATTTTTCAGTTTGAAAAGTAGCCCATCATGACAGGCTTTCTCTAAGGCCTTTTCTACATCTACGAATACATCAACGTAATAATTAATACTTTCAATGGCTTCTCTAGTGTACGAACGACGAACAGACACGATGGCCTTGCCAAATGGTATTACGTTTATTTCGAGAAAGGATTAGTGATCAGGAATAGTGGGGTCTTATTTTACAATTTGAAGTGATGTTCATAGACATATTTTTGCAAATATATTAGAAAAAGTAACCAGTAAACTAATTGGTCTATACGTGCTTACAATATTTTCTCACTTAAGAAGCTTAGCTGCCATAATGATTTTGACGCATTTCCCTTGAGTTGAAACGTGATTCAGTCTTAAAATATGTTTAAAAGTTAATGTTAAGAAGATAAGGGCTTTAGCTGCTAAAGATTTAATGGTTTCAGTTATGCAATCAAAACAAGGGGATTTCTTAACGTTTACTTTAAAAATATAAATACATACATTGTGTACAGGAATCAGAATTTTGTGTATAGGTCTATACTTATATATATAATTTGTGTCCACGTATATACTTGAAGCCTTAAAATATTTAAAAACGTGATTACATTAATTTAATTTGTCAAAGCTAATGAAGAACAATTAATTATGCACATATATTTATCCACCTATATTTTATAATTCCTAAAAATGTCTCAATTAGTTCTTGCTTTCAAGGATTATCTAACCTTAAAGATTATCTATGCTTAAAAAGGTCTTCAAGTAATTTTATATGCTATATTACATTATAATTTTAGCCCTTTCTTCTTATATATAACTAACATTGATCGAAAAAAACCGCTTGCTGTCTGTTATACCTAAATTAAAGCACAATTTACGGTCTATCAGACCAGGAATCCAGCAGCTCTTCTAGTTGATTGCCCAATATTTTAACCATTAGACTATGCGGTATACACATGTCAGCGAATTTGCGATTGTTGATTGGCTAAATAGAGGAAGAAATTCTACATACTGCTTTGGATATGAGGCACGCCTCTTCCTTCTTCTTCATCTAAGCCACTTTTTGAATTTCCAACTTAGCCCTTAAGTACCCGCGCCGTTATTTGAAACTGGGGTTTAAAAAATGCTTCTTTCACTTTAAATGGTTTGGAAAAATGCTTTGAAATTAAAATATTAAATTAATTAATTTATTATTATTACTATTATTACTATTACTTTAACCGGAGAAATAAATTCTAACACTAAAGTCTCAAAGCACTAGCATCCAAAGCTATCGGCTTTATTTAAAGCTTTACCGCACTTGCGATTCGAACCTACGATCATTGAGTTGTTAGATGAGATTCTTTGCCTTCGGCCACTCAGGCGGATACTTAACTAATTTACAACAAACAGAAATTTCAAATATTCTCTTAGTACGTAAACCGCATATTGCCATAAGTCGCATAAGCAAACAGTTTTTTCTTAAATAATGGTAATCATAATTTCTGGGGGTCAGGAACTTGTGTTTGGCAATACTGTTTGGTGTATCAAAAAATCATTTATTGTAAAGTCGTTGGTTCATTGTTTTTGATGTAAAATAAAATAGTAAAGAATAAGCTGTCATAATAAAGAAAATGTAAGTAAATTTCTATACAAAGAAATTATTTCCATCTATATGTATATGTAAATTTTTTCGGTTTTTTGATTGTGCAACGACTAAATTCCAGTTTTGTAATTTTTCTTCTCCTTTCATCCGATGTTACATATTTGAATAAACTTTGCAAATACACTATTGGAATATTATTTGGACGGACACGAACGAACATCTTTCGAAACACTCAATTTATTAAATGAATAAATCGCTGAAAATAAAAAGCGATCACTCACAGAAATAGTTATAATGACGACACCGCAGTCACCTAACCGCATATTTAATGGTCTCGATGAAGATATTTATAATGAAGCGAAATTTGCTCACGAAATCAATGACAAGATGCGTGTACCGAAACGCATTAAGGCGACAGGCGAATTTTCAGATGATGATTTACTGCTGTCGAATCAAAACGGGATGATTAACAGTTGGAACTATCATGAGAAATTCGATATGAATGTGCCCGATCGTATTGTAGTGCTCGGACATAATCAACACTTGGAAACACGCTCTACACCACGCGAAATTCAATTAGAGAATTCAATATTACCAAAAAATCCATCGGGAAATATAAGGGTGCAGACACCACCGCGCACGATTACATTAAATGAACATCATTTCCCTTCGGCATCGGAAGAAAGTTCACCACATAAATTAACTAACGGTGATGATGATGATGATTATATGTGTGACGAAGATTACCATGACAGGATTGAAAGGCCCGGTATGAGGGCTTACCGCCCCACAAACGCTGTGGTAGGTTTTCAAATAAATGATGCTAATTCCGTGGAATCTGATTCACAGGTAATAATGAGTTCATGAGAGTGTTTACGTGTGCCCGCGCATATGTATTATCAGAACAAATGTGGTAATTACATAACTAACAACAATTGGTTAATATGATTTGTCTCATCTACGTCAAGACTTAAAAAATAAATATTAATTGGCAGGCGTCACTTCCTTATTCAAACTTAGGAAGTCTATCATTCAAATACGATGAAATGTTATAAACACTGATATATACATTTTTAAGAGGAATATAGGAAATTTGATCTATTTTTCAGGCAGAAATCTATGAAAAGCGAGTATGACGCCAGTAAAAAGAGAAATACTAAAAAAACCAATTTACGGGCAACATGCATGAGGAGTAGCGAAGTATTTATTTATAAAAATGTCTATCTTTAAGCGCTGCAAACGAATTCCATTTCGTCGATTCTGTTTCATGTTGTATTGCCTTCTGGAGACCATATCAAACTTTCAATATTTCCAAGAAGTTAGTAGAAATGTTGCTTTTTCGTCTTGAACGTGCGCATGAGATGTTTAATGACGCAAATAGAAGAAAATTGTCGCTTAATAGCCATAACCAAGTTTAAGCTTTTTTCCGTTGCTAGTTTGGAAAGTAAGTTTTGCGTCTATTGTAAATAATGAGAACTCAAGACTCTTGTGGGTGACTCTGAAAGGGTGTTAATGGCAAAGTCGCAAATATTTGGAAAACTGGAAAGAAAAGAAAACTTCTTTTTTATCCTTGCATAGGTCACGTTGGGATAACGGACTTAGGACTTGTGTACTGATTGAGCATGAAGACTGGGAAGAAAACTTTCAAAATTGAGGCTACACGCCTAACCGGCGCAAAAAAATTCTTAACCAGATTTTAGCGATTTTTTTTTTTTCCTTGCTATCATCAGCACAAAACAATTATAATTTTCTTACTTGTTTACTTTTTTTTTTTTGTTTAAGTTTCTTTTAGAAATCTGAAAATAATGAAAAATCATTATTGACAAATATTTTTAAAAGTCTTTACAAAAAAAAAGAAAACATTTTCTTTGTCTTATATTTTGGCTGTATTTATATCTTCATTTTTACCACTTTATTGAGATAAAAATGGTTTTTAAAGATTTTGGGGTACTGCATTTGTATGGAGTAATCCAGGGATTTAAACATTTTTTTTTTTTTTAATATATTATTTTTTAGTTGACTACCGGTGGCGCTAATAAAAGGTCACCAAATGTGAACACAAATCCAAATGATATTTCCGTTGTGAGCAATCGCGAAGGCACACCCATTGGAGACTTGACGCCACATGAAGAAATATTATATTTAAGACGTCAATTGGCTAAATTAAATCGTCGCGTTCTAAACATCGAAATAAATAACGAACAGCGCATCCAGCGCGAAAAGATAGTCTATTGCCTAGGGTTGGCATACTTTGTCTTAAAAGCGATCTTTTGGCTTAATCGCAATTAGAAAGCGGAAAATGACTATTTGGCGATTAACAACAACAGCAGCAGTCACCAATTCAAAGGGGAGCAGGAGAGATGCGCGTTCGATTCGAAACAAGAAAAAAAAAAACAATTGTATTTGTTAACCAGTGGACGCCTATTATTACTATACCATCCATCCCTTTAAATACATCACACCTGAATGATAGTCCTCGCCATCATTAAAAAAAGAAGAAAAAAAAAGTGTATTGTTAGCCACATAACCAAGCTTTTTATCAAATTTATTTTTTTATTTGCATTTTCATTCAATTTCATATGCATGGAGAAGAAAAAGTTCCAATAGTACAAGTTACCAATAACATGTGTATGGCTTATTTTTTCTAAGCTGATGCTTGCCTTAAGATAAATTTTCAGATTTTGAGGGTTTACTGCGTAGCGCAAATCCAACCTATCAATAGACTGTAAAGTTTTCTTAAGCAAGTGTCAGTAACAAACTTTTTGCATTATTCCAAGTTCCAAAGAAATCCATGCCTTAAAATTTTAGAGATTTTTTTTTTTTATTTAATATTGGTGACAAGCTATTTATTATTAAAATTGTATTTTTCATCTTATTTTTTTTTATTTCAGTTTGCGAATTCTATATTTCTGTATTTATTTACAGCCTTACATGAATGTTTTGATTCTAGTTAGAGAAATTTTTATTAAATTTTATGATTAAGAAATTCACATAAAATTCCCTTCCTTATTATCCATAACAATAATAAAAAAAATACTGTTATTTTTCATGTGAAAAAACAATTTAAAATAATTTGAGTTCTTAGAAAGGTTTTTATTTCTTTTTTTATTCCATTTTGCATGCATCCCTAAATGCATTGCTAGAAAAGAAAGAGCCACGAAAGGTCGATTTAAATAAATGAAAATTGGTAACAACAAAAACTTGTCATAAATTGAACTGAAAATACGACAAATGGGAAAATCGTATTCACCTCAAGGAAAATTTTTTGTTACTTAATTCACTTGCTTACTGCCTTAACCTTCTTCTTCTTAACACTTCTTCCTTGGTGTTTTTTGTAGTAGTTTTGATATCTCGATCTTGCAGTAAAATATCCACCGGTGAGCCAAGAAATTCAATTAGAAACCTTTCGATGAAAATCGATTACAGGTGATGAGTGATCGTGACGAGTAATTTATTATGGCCTTGGAGTTAGACGGTACTGTAGCTTTGAAGAAGAAAGCCGCAGATTTTAGTCGACGAAATACCACGGCATCATTTGTGTCCGCCCGGAAGGGCCGCTCTTTAAGAGTATAAAAATTGGATTGGAAAAATCTTAAGCAAAATTCTGCCATACTAATGTCAGTGTTCTTAATGCGACTTTAAGCAGCTATTTGTCTTTAACCCAAGCTGCTTAGGCGAGTTTATCTCCTTCATCTGTCCGATCGATCTATGATGATAAAAGGTATTTCTAACGGCAAAATCCTGCCTAGCACAGTCGCATGCTTTGCTATCCTTAAGTATACTCTTGCCAGAGTAATGCAAATTGTGGACCAGTCATTCAAAACAATTGGACATTCTCTTTATAGCTTCTATTTCGAAGTAAATGGTTTGGCATCTTGCAGATGTAGACGTTGTAAAGTCCAAATGATTCGGGCGATTCAAGGCGATTATGGCATTAAGCACTCTCTTGAATGCTCTCTCTTTGAAAAGTGTAAAGCGGCCCGAAGGGAAGCGTTTTACGGAAATGATGAAGCGGAGGGAACGCAATCTTCGTTTGTAAAATGATTGTATGGATTCGAACGAAGAAGATAATGGAAGAAGATAAAACGAAGATTTCTTAAAGGTTGAACTTGGTCAAATTTGTTTTCCTCGAAACCATGTTTTTCGAGCTTTTTCAATGCATATGCGATTGTCCTTAAACTCAATAGAAGGTTCTTTAGATATAGCTTAAGATGTATTCGAGAATTAACTTTACTACGACTAGTTCCTACCAACTAGTATGCTTGCAATAATAATGATGTGTGATGAGCACTATTTTCAATGTTTATCTGATTGTCTTTCAACTCGAAATATGATTATTTAGTGAAAGCTTAAGGTTTGTCCTGTTGTTGTTTGTTGTAACATTTTCCAATACTACGATCTACTTCCTACCAATTAATATGGTTGCAATAGTAATGATTCCCACGAGTGTCGTTCCATTGGAAATAGTAATTAACATAGACAATTCTTCAAAGTGCAAGAGAATACATAAAGAAATACGCGACAAGTGTTGTTGTTAATTGTTTAAGAGCAACTATTACTTTCAACAATCCCTCCAAACAAAATGACAAGCTTTTGATTACAATTCCTTCACTCCTGGTCGAAAAAATGTTTTCTTTTAAAATTAAATAAAACGTTGCATGTATGTCCCCTACCTCTCTCAAGGCTTCCCAGCCTTAGAAAATTTGGTCTTTTAAATCTCCTTCGGATTGCAAATGATTAACAAGCAACCAAGAAGATCATAGTTTACTTATGATCAATGAAATGAATTCAAATAAAAAAAAAAATATGTATATATACATGTATTTTTTTGTATAAACGTATTTATTTATTTATTATAATTTTAATGACACACTAAACTAATGCAAATTTTAATTGAGAATTGAAAAAATTTCACAACGGCATAACTTAAAAAGACTACATATTAAAAAAGAATTGCGTTTGACTTTTCATTTTTATTGGTGAATGAATATCGAAAACTACGATACACTCCTAATCCGGAGTAACCGTTCATTCTTAAATATTCTACAAGTATTCAAAAGAAAAAAAAAAATAAACATTTAAAATCTAGCGCGCGGTTAAAGACGACTGAATTTCTATGTGAATTCAGCTGTTCATCTGCTTCTGTTGTTTTCTTTTTTCTTTTCTTTAATTTGGGAAGAACACAAACAAATCAGATTTCTTTGCCAAAATGAAAATAAGAAAAACGATATGCCGGAGATAAAAAAACAAACCATTTGCCGGTTTGATACGATACGCAAAAAAACTGTAGAGCACATCGAAATTAAAATTTTGTATTATTGTTGAAAACCTGAATAACTCGGTCGGTATTTGCTAACAAATATGCTTGTGTCTTATAGTTTGTTCTTTTCTTTTGTTTTTTTTTTCTGTCTTTTTTAATGGAATATCTCTAGATCCATAATTATCTATAGTACAATCAAGTAGAAAACAAAACTTTAGAATAGGCAAAAATGGAGAAAAATTGCATCAATAATAAAAATTATTCTCGTTGTAAATTGCTAACAAACGAAATTGTTGGTGGGTATTTCTGGCAGTGAGCAGCAACAACATGAAAGCAATCAGTCTTTTTTACAAGGATCGCTTGGTGGTGTTTTAATTTAATGATAGTAGAGACAGAGAAAAGGAGCGAGAAAGAAAGAAGTATGATGGGAAAGAAAGAAGAAAAGGGGGAATTAATTACGGAAAAAAAAATACATTTTTACTCGCTCTCTTCTTCGTCATCATCATCGGAATCAGCTTTTTTTGTTTTTTTCGCTGTCTTTTTGTTGGCCTTGCCACGCTTTTTGCCGCCACCATTAGCCGTACTGCCACCATTCGCTTCAAATTCTTTGACAGCATCTTCATAATCCTCTTTGGCTTTAGCAGCCTTAGCCTCCCATTCCTGCAAAATAAAACATTTCAATCAGTCTCGCATTATACGCGTTTGTAAATTAAAATTTACCGATTTATCTTTCATTGAACGCCAGATTTCGCCGCCTTTTTTGGCGATCTCTGTAACTCGAATACCAGGATTCTCACGTTTGATCTGTTCGCGAGCTGAGCTTAACCACAACATATAAGCGGATAGAGGACGTTTTGGTTTATCTGTCATCTTGCTGGTTACTGTTGTTGTTAAGAAAAATATATGCTAAAATTCAATTGGTTTCAATCTTCAAATCAACTGGAGACTTTTTGCTTATTGCTTATTAGGTTCCCCGCAGAACTCAATTCTATAACACACACAAAGAGGGAATATGCAAACGGAACAAGAAGAATTGAGTAACTATTTTGAAAACAAAGTAAAAAAAAAATTTCACTGAAAAAAAATATTTATTTATAAAATTTACTTTTGCTTAGCAAAAATATTTATGCTCTGTCTCCTTGAGATCTTTAAATGCAACTAACTGTACGGCATATAAAATTAAAAGACATGGTTTTAGCAGAACTTTTTCTCAGACTTCATATAACAACGCACAAAAATTCGGTAATGGTGGTAAGAACCATTCAACAAACAGCAACAACGTTACATGAAATGCACACACAAGCATTCTACATATTTACACATGTATATGTACCTATATGCAGCAGATGCTGTTCAAAGGAGATTATTTGAACAGTTTTAGGTAGGATTCCGTTTGAAAGGCAATGTATTTGTATATTTGCTAAAAACCAAAAAACTACCACACTTTACGCTTATGTGTAGTCAATTTCATATATACTTATACACATATATTTATATATATATTGGGTACGTATCTATATATATACATAAAGAAACTACCTATATGTTAAGCCAAATGAAAGACTGCTTAACGATTTCACTATATAACAAAACAAATGCGATGACACATAATAAGAACGTATGCGTCGTATACGTTAGGGAAGGATAATTTAAAAGGAAATAAGAAGTGTTTTATATAATTGTATCGAAACTGCAGGGAAATTGTGTTTTTTATATAAACGATCATATTATTTATTAAATAGTTGACTTGGCTTCATATAGTAAAATTGCGCGGCAAAATTTGTATAGAAAGCAATAGGAAAGAAAAATTGGCGCCGCAATAGATGAAATAAAAAGTCGAAACACATGTCATGTTTCAAGTTTTTTTCGATCGTGTAAACGAAAATGAGCAATAAACCACAAGAATCAAAACAAAAAAGACATCAAAAAAGAAAGAAATTATTAATCAAATAAAGAACGTATGCGCAGAAAAGACGCACAAACGAATGAAAAGAATAAAAAAAAAAGTTATCGATAGTTTGGAACGTTTACAAATATCATCCGGCAAATGTATTTGCACTTAATTCTTTTTGAATTTATTCAGATCCCGATTGTCTTTCATGATTTCTTACAAAATTATTCAGAAGAGATTTTGAAAAATTTTTACTATTTTCTAAAAATGTATATAAGACAGACGATACATACATACAAGAAAAATGCTCTCTTAAACAAAGGATACTGTTGGCTCTTTTCTTACATATTTGAAAAAAAGAATGTTTCTTTCGCAATTTTGTTATATGGAAACACACAGCTACAATATAATTTTACGTTATTTTGAAAAGTTATCATTTTCTTGTGTCCCTTTTTAATGTGTAGATCGACTCCAATATTTAAGCAATAATTTCATAATTTCAAGTCAAATTTTCTCGCATTTCACCTATGATAACTAATATCCTTCATTTTTATATGTTTTAAGTACGAACTTGAAAAATGGCGCCAAAAAACTCATGTGCACGATAATACCGATTAGGGCAGCCCACTTTGTAACGCGGTCGATAATTCGACTCCAAAAAAAAAAAAAATTGTAATTTTTCCAATTAATAAAAATTAAATTTTTCTTTAACAATAAAAAAAAAGAGCACAAACAATTTGCAAATATAACAAATAGTCATTATATTCCTGAAGCACCGAAATTCATTTGACTTTATAAGAAATAACTCGCTTAATGAAACAAAGTTAAAAATCAATATGGCCACGAAGAAAAAAATGCCATTTTTCGTATAAGAAAAAAGAAATTTTTCCTTTAATTTTTACGAATGCAAAAATTATGATTTTTTAAACACAGGCAAAGTATTGGTAACATTATATTAAACATCAGCACGTAAATAAAATCTATCAAGCCAAAGTGTCATATTGTTAAGGAAAATGTGCCTTATAGTAACCCGGATAAATAATTGTTTTATTTAGATTGTAGCTCTTTATTAATTCTAATATTTGGTTTCAAAAAAAATTGCTTACCTTCTTTTTTCACTTCTAATTATAATTTCTTCAAATTTGCAATTATTTTATTTAATTTCCAAATATTATCCTCGACTTTCTTTTTATCAATTATTAAACTCACTTTAAACACCGAACTGTACCTTCAGGTATGGATTTTACTTACTTAACCAAGCCAAGCTATTTTACAGAGTTGCCATATCCATAATTTTTGGTGCCCTTATATTGTGTGTCATTATAAAATTTTATATTGGCAATAAAATGGGAATGTGGGTATAAAATGCACTTCAGTAAGGAACTGTTTACATGGCTTACACGCAAATTCACAAGACATAACTACCTATATATAATGCTTCCTGTTTATATAATGTATGTCTGTTTTGTCAAATACATTAGCTGTAATTTATTATTGCATTTTATATTATTATCTAAATTTCCAAAATATAATAAGAAAGAGAGTACAACTTCTGCTTCAAAATGGATTTGAATTTCATATGTTTAACTATTTGATATACGACAGACGGTTTTAAAGGCTTAGATATACAATTCTTTGAATTTTAAGTGCTTTTTGAATACAAATATCTCGTTCATTAGTACAACACATACACAATTATATAAAATTATTTTTCATTCCCGAAGGAGGAATTCGCATGTGTAAACGTTATTTAAACAATTGTACAAATGCAGGGGTGCAAAAAATAATTTTTAATAATTAAAAATTAAATAATAATTAAAAATAATTTTGGTTTCACTGCACATCGCTAGTCTCAAATAACCTAATTGATAGCATAATCAACGTACATTGTAATGATAAGATTAGAAATGGAAATAGGTAAAGGTTGGGTCTTATTTTCATCAAATCATTAAAGTCACGTTAGTTATATGCAGTCACGGCGCTAGTCATGTGTAGCTTTGGAAGTTGACACTCTCTTACAAACATAGAGAGCTCTCTTACATGCATAAAATTATAAAGCCAATTGAAAGATCTCCAAAGTTTTCATGCGGGACTAAAGTAATTTTGAGGAACCCATGAATTGGTTCACCCTCTATCTTCAGATGGAACAAAATCGGTAATAATCATTTATGAAAGAAAACTGTATATAGTCGCTGATCAAATTAATTGCTTAAAAGTCTTGATAAAGTATGAAGAAAGATTTCTTATATTTGAGATATCAGTAAATTCAAACTTTTTCACGACGACAGTAAAAATAAATAGGATGGCAACCCTGTAAAGACACCTGTTTTAAATTAAATGATGCAGCACGTGAATTCCTGTTTAGAAACTTACTTGACATTTCCAGTGTTTACTTCGAATAAGATTTGCAAAATAACCGGTAAATGACATGTGCTTGCTTTTTTGCTTTAAAATTATTATAACGGACTTGAATTACATGGGAAAAAGATATTTGTGAATTCATAAACATAGAAAACAAGTAAGAAAATTATATTCGGCTAGGACTGAATTTCGCGTACCCACCGCCATTAAAATCTTTAGCGCTCCTTTCATTACCGCTGCTTTTATTTATAATTATAAAAAAAGTGAATGGGATAAAATTTATCTTCCACCTTTTAGATTACCGAAAGGTATTGTTAAGAAAATATTAATCCAACGCGTCACGACGTCTACCCTCTACGTTCTTTTATATAATTTTCATATAGATGTGATTAAAAAAAATTAAACCACCGAGTCGTGGATTCTACCATATTCTTTTTAGGATTAACACATTTTTAGGCAAATAATCATCAGCAACATTTTCATTTGAGGAATGTACAAAACAGTTTCAAACATTCCGTCTTAATAAACATAAAAATTCAAAAAAGTAAAAAAAAATTAAAATTTTAATCACTTCTATCTTTGTGTGGGTATGGTTGATTTTTTTCCATTTTTGCACATAAACAGCATGGTTTTCCGTAAAGTAAACGTGGAAAATTTCAGATGGCACTTTTCATCTTTGCCTCGTTTTTGAA
Organism: Glossina pallidipes; assembly: GCA_000688715.1. NCBI lineage: Eukaryota > Metazoa > Arthropoda > Insecta > Diptera > Glossinidae > Glossina > Glossina pallidipes. The sequence continues at coordinate 1,040,883 of KK499830.1, forward strand.
TAGAGATCGTGGCAAAGTAGGGAAACGCAAATCAATTTGCATTACAACAAAAAAATTCTTTTTAATACGTCGTATTCTTTTCATTTTGTACACTCAAATGTATGCAAGACTGCGTAACCATATGTTTTTACCATTTTTTTTTTATCTTACGTCGAAAAAGGTGAGCTTCTAAAAAATATAGAACTCTTCTTCTTCCTAACCGCCAATCTTTGTTTGAGTCTACGTTTTTTCTTTGAGAATTATTGTTTCCATAGAAAAGCCACAAAGTAGCAATCTCGTCGCCCCGTCAGTGAGAAAAATGTTCCACGATTGCTTTTTGGATTCGTATTAAGGAACTGCTTGTAAATGAATTCTTCAAATTTTCAAACTGGAATCGGTTAAACCAATTTCGTTCTGTGTAGAGCATCATTTTTATACCCGACACCACTTATGGTGTGGGGTGTATTAAGTGCGGACTCATGTAACATGCAGAAGGCTTAAGATAGGTCCACCTTTCATTATACCGATCGATTCAGAAAATGAGTCTCTCTGTCCATCTGATGTCTGTCCATGTAAATTTGAGTTCAAGCTGCAGGCCGCAATTTTTGACATATTTTGGTAAAATTTGGTACACTGACGTGCTTTAACACAAGGACGAGCGCTATTGAAAATGTTTCGGTCCACTTTTGCGACCTCCAGGTTGCGCGACCTATTTTGAAAAATCGTTGTATGGAAAACATTTGCAATTTTCAAAATTCCTCTACAATAGTGGCTGAGTAATAGTATTTCGTCATTCGAAATTGGAGTGAAAACTTTGGACGGGATTGGGCAATTTTTTGAACCCTCTCTCATATAACCGATCCTACGCAAACTGAATGTTTATGTGGCAAAAAAAATCGTATTTTCAATATTTCATGGTGGAATTTGGCTCATAATTGGCAAAGAAATCAGCCTCACCGAATTTGGGCCATGTCGGTGTATTTTTTGAATACCACCGCATATAAGGACTCTCATGAAACTTATATGCTAAAGAGTCCTAATTGTTAATTTTTTTTTTTTTACGAAGCTTTGTTCACGATAGTAATTTAATATAAAAATTAAGTGGAACTAATTTGAACCAAATGGGGCTATTTCCCGGCCCCGCTCCATTTAAAATATCTCATTAGTAGTAAGACTTTCTTAGCTTAATTTTTGATATTTTATTATGAAAATTAATTCGTAGTAGCGTTTCAGCCAAAAGTTTAATCGTAGGGAATTTGGATCATATAGGTGTATTTTCTTGGACCTTAACAAATGTAAGCGTTATAACGAAAAGCAAGCTCTTATGTGAAGAGAATGTCTAATCTTCCAATATCCGGGCTCTCATAAAAATTGTGCATGAAGATAGTGTGTACTTTTTGATGCACTACTATCAAAACGAGTGCATAACTGTACTAGACGAAGTGGTGTAGGGTTCGTAATGGTTGACTTTGCCCGACTATAATGTTCTTACTTGCTTCAAAATAAATAAATTGAGCTTTGATGGTTGACTATGAGAGTAAAAGCACTTAGATAGGAAACCTATCTTAAGCCGAAGAATACCCTTAAGAAGCGTCATTTGTGAATCGCATAAATGCGCTTCAAGGATTAAGTCCTTCGTTGTGTTTGTTTTGTTTAATATTCAGCGTCGAGTCGAGATCGACATTTCATTTTGCAAACTTGTCACACACACAAAGAATTGTATAATATGGGGAGGATACGTTGCGGGACTAAATGGGAATGTGATGAACAGAATTGTGTGTTAGCAATACCTGTGTCTCTGCGACCAACTTAATCCATATATGCAGAACGACGCGATACTAAGTGCGTGGGCCTTAAACCATACGTGGGGGATGGCTGTCATTTCGTCCATAGCAATTGGCTGCCTCCGAGAGCAGTCGGTGGCTTCATTGAACTGTATAAGTTTTGTATCATTTCGCTGGCCCTTTAGCATCATCTGAAATTATGATTACGACCTGTTTGTCTAGGTTCAAATTTGTAATTTTCCCATCAAGTTAAATTCAACAAGTGAAAAGATTATAGTCGGGCAAGCCCGACCATTAAATACCTTACACCATACAATTCTTATTTTTATTATAGAATTATATCTTGTTTCTGTCGTAAAAAACAACAATTTTCATGAAATCCTTACGTCCAAAAATAGGCGTGTACGGCCCAAATTTTGTAGAGTGGATATTTGTACGAAATTACTAGTGTGCGTCAATTTTCATCACCACATGTTCAAACTTAGATTTTTCCGCTCTACAAAGCTTCAATTTTCGTGAAGATACTTTTTAGGATAGAATCCAAAAAATAGCCGAGATGGTCCAAATTTAGTGTAGTTAATTTTTTTATGTTAAATTACTATTATAATATAATTTTCATCACGAGGCATTGAAAATTATACCTTTTTGTAGTACGGCGTTCAGTTTTTGTTATATGAGAGGGGATTCAAAAACTGCTCCAACTGGTCAAAGGTTTTCATTTCAATTTACAATGCCGAAATACTACTACTTAGATGTTTTTGCTGAGAAATTTTGAAAAGTGCAATTTTTTCCCATGTAACGACATTTCGAAATGGTGCGTTATATGGGGAGTGGTCGAAAAAGTGAGGCTATCCGAATCATTTTCAAAAGCGTTCGTCCTTGAGTCAAAACACGTGATTGTACCAAATATTTCAAAAATTGCGACCTGTAGTTTGAACAAAAATATATATGGACAGATATTAGACGAACAGATGGATAGGAAAGTTTAGATCAACTCCGATTATGATTTTGAATCGATCGATATAATAAAAAATAAGTGTATCTTAAGCTCTTCTGAGTGTTAGATAAGTACGCACTAACTTAATATACCCTATACCGCTGTGGTATAAAAGCCGTAGATCTTTTAATTATTGATCTCAATTGGAATCAGTTTAATAACATATTTGAATAGATGTAAGTGACGATGACCTCGTTTTCTTTTTTTTCTTGAAGAGGTTTGAACTCTCTTGGTCTTTAGTTTTGAATTTAGTATAGGTCTTGTCTTTCATTTTTAATATCTAGGAAGTAAGTTTCTGTAAAATTTGAAATTCTTAAGTTTTATTAATGTTTTTGTTACTTAATGATAATGCTTTGAGTTTTGAAAAATTTAATCTACATTTACATTTAAAAATTATTTGTAATGCGGATAAATTTTTTATTTTTTTTTTTTATTTTCTTTCAATAAATGTTTACATTGTTGAGTGCAGCTGTCTTTCCATTTGAAAAGTTTGATTAGCATCACAACAACAATGTAACAACAGTGTAAAGGATTCGTTATAAAACTTTTTAAAAATATTTTTTTTTTTGTTTTAAAAATATGAATTTCTTTGTTTTTTGTTTGTATTTTTTTTTTTTTAAATAAATACACATTTTTAATGTAAATCATTTTTTAAATATATATATTTATATTTTTTATATTATTATATTAATTTATATTTATTTTTTTCTCTATGTTGCATATAAATATAAAATATATATATAATAAGATTAAGTGTGAAACTTAATTTAAAAAAAAAAAAAAAGAAAAAAAGAAAAACATTTTTTATTTTGTTTGTTGCTATTGTTTTCTACGAAATATAATTACTTTTAAAAAATAATTATAAATATAATAATAAGTCTAGTGAGGAGAAAGAAATACGTACAATATTTTCAAATTTTGTAATAAAAAGAAAAGAACAAGGTGAAGGTGTAAGGTAAATACATCAAATTTTCAAATTTATACAGGATATAAAGGAAAGGAGAGAAAGGAAGAAATAACTTCACAAACAATCGGATTGGATTTGGATTGGACATATTGAGAAGCTATTACATTATAGGGATTACTTTTATTTCTTTTAATTTTCGATTGTTTTTTGTTTTCTTTTGTGTACTCTGTGTTGATTTCACAAATAAAAAAAGAGATTTTTCAAAATCATTTTCTCTCTCTCTCTCTTTCTTTTGTTTTGCTGATATTGCAGCATTTCATTTTGCATATATTTGATTAAAGTTTTTTTTTGTTGTTTTTTTATACATGTATATATATATGCCTATATAGGTATATATCTTTATATATACACATACATACATACATATATACATACATACTGATATACATACATATATATGTGCATAGTATAAATATATATAGATATACACGAATATATGCCATATATTCTTATTTTTATAAAATGTTTAAAACTTATGTTTTAAATTCTACATTACACATTAATTTTTGTTGCTTTGTATAATCTTTTGTTTTGTTTAGCATAAACTCTGCCAAGTTTAGCATAAATAAAATATTTTTTTTTTTTTATCTTTGATGAGATGAAAATGTTTATTCACTTTCCTCTTCCTCTTCTTCTTCTGATGTTTCTTTCTTTTTGGCCTTCTTGGCGGGCTTGGCGGCCTTACTCTTTCGTTTCTTGCCGGCGCCGGTATCAGTGCCACCATTGGCTTCATACTCTTTAACTGCCTTATTATATTCCTCTTTCATTTTAACAGCTTTTTGCTCCCATTCCTGAAGTGTAAACATGAATATCAAACGAAATTTAATCACACACACACACACACACACGCACACACACACACAATTAAAAATGAAAATTAAGATTTGTTTGTCCTTCTATATTATAGGTTCTTGACCGGCGTAACTAATCCAATTAGTATAGGGATTCCCGCCTGTCCGTTCAATTGGCGATAGAAGGCGCATAGTAGGCATAGAACGCATATAATAAGTCAGAAATAAACTCAGGAACGCAACCTGTGTACATTGAAATTTACAATCTATACAAAGCAAGGACTGAAATTTAGCATTAACATTTAGGTCTAAAAATTCAGAGTCAAACGCGGCGAGTAAATTCGTGAAAGTATTATTAATAGCGTGTGAGGATTAGCATAAAAATCTCTCGAGACTATGAAAACTTCAATCGTCTTGCTCGCAATGAACAAAATATTCACTATTCGTTGTATTGAAGCATGAAGCAGTGGATGACAAGCATACTGCGCAGCCCCATCTTTTTGGCAAAAAGGCAGTACATTCCGACAGAGCAGGTTCGGACTTCTTACACAGTATTAACTCATTTGAAAGCAGCTTTATAATTTGCTGCTCAGCACAAACTGCTACAAGTGGTGGTAATGCGAGTCTATCGTACCTCACGAACCCTTGCAATCAGGCAATACGATTTAGTGGGAACTAAACTATGGACAATTAGAAATCTTATCTCTATCAATGCGAAAGAAACGGTAGAACCCGCAATTTATGCATCGGGTCAATTAAGAGAAAAGCTTTCTTGAAATGGGAGAATTTGTAAGAAATGTTTTTAAAGTGTTCCAGGTATAGCAAAGCCTTGATTTGAACTTTGGATGTTTATTTTCAATAAAATTTCCTAATGGTCGTTATTAGATTAGTTACTGAAGAAGACTGAAGGCTACTGAAGGCTGATGAAGACTGATGAAGACTGATGAAGACTTATGAAATTACGCCAGAGGAACATTAGTATATGAATAGGTCCACAAACAATGCCATCAATTTATGTTAATAATAATTAAAACATTCATTCTCACTATTAATCGCTCATTGCTTAATAGAAATGAACTAATGGTAATTAATAATACAATGCATAAATAGATCATGAAACATACCGTTTTATCTTTGATTGCTCTCCATAGTTCGCCGCCTCTTTTGGCAATATCGGTTACTTTGCTACCAGGATTATCTTTTTTAATTTGTTCACGATTTTCATTTAACCATAACATGTAAGCAGACAAAGGGCGTTTTGGACGTTCACCAGCCATTTTGTGGTTTTATTTGAGTAAACTGAAAAGGATATGAAATCAGGCGAACAAAATTAATGAATGATGAAAGCACTCAAATTGTCGTAAGACAATCAATTCAATAAGTCAATGGATATATAAGGAAATATATATAAATTTGTATTTGTAATATTTAAGACTAATGTATATATGTCTATATATATATACCTATATGTATATATATTTTCATTTACATATATATCTTGCGCTCAGCTATATATGTATGAAGAGTATTAAATTGTATTTTACCGCTAATTAACATATATATACAAAATATATAATAGGTAAATACACAAACACATGTATATATATACATATATATATATATATATATATATATATATATATATATGTGTTTATATATGTTGTAGTATAAAAGTTCACTTAAACTCATCACCTGTCTAACACGCGCCCGTACATATGTATAAATACATGTATGTATATATATAGATATGAATGTTTGTCTTGGTATTGGTATTTACTTTATGTCACGTTACATATAATTCTTTATATAACTCTCTACGGAATAAATAAAAGTTTTACATATCTACGAATTTATTTGCGTATATACATCCATGCATTCATATATATATGTATATGTGAATGTGCATGCGAATATGTAAATATTTGTATATACATATATATGTATATATATATAACGTAATTATTTATATTTATTTACATATCTGCATTTGAGTACTTATGTGGACGCGTACATAAAATTGTACATAAAAACGCATAGGTATCTATGTTAGTTTGTTGTAGCGAGTGTAGGTGAATTTATTTAAAGCCTTTACTGATTAATATCAATATTTGTGACAAATGAGTGTCAGTACAGTACAACATGCATGCATACAGGCATACAGGAATATACATATATGTATATATATATATATATATATATATATATGTTATATATGTATACATCTAATATAAGAAAGAGTTTTATATTTTTATCTACAATTTTTCATACTTAGTAAATCTATCTCATGTAGTCATAAGCCTGTGAAAGCAAACATTTCATTAAAAAGCATCGATGAAAAGATTTCTTAACAGAAGAAAGAATTTCCTAACAGTAACCGGTTATTCCCCTAATAAAATGCATTTAATAAAATTCTAAGATTTGACGACTTTCATAAGCCATTTTTGCTTACAATTCCTCTTTGACTTTTTCTTCGTGTTCTTCTTCTTGTTCTTTTTTTTTCATTTCTATAATTTTCTCTTTACTCTTTTTCTTTTACATATTGCGTTTTTGCCTTTTAAATGTGTAATGTTTGCAATATTACGGCAGATAAACATATCGAAATATTGAAAAGTCAGTGACATCCGTCCGGATACCACTCAAGCTGCCACCCTCTCCTTTACAAAAACGTACAACATATTTAATATATACCTTTGTGTTTTACTCTGTATCCCTGATTTTACCACTCAACAGCATAATGTTAAGCTCTACTGCTTCTGCTTTACGCTTATATCCTGTTAAAAAAATGTAGAGAGGGTTAGCAGCAATGCATGCCTTTTCCTTTATTTTTTATTAAAGGCACCAGTCAGCGTGGACGACCTAAGTACTTTTATTTCAAAATGTTCCATTTCATAAAAAAATTTTTCTAGTTGCGAAATAAGTCAAATATTTTTTTTTTTTAGGAAAAATTATTTCTATATATTATTGCAATGTGTTTAGCCTTTTTTCAGTGTACTCTTGTGTTGGCATTTTTACGCTTATCACTAGAAGACATCGGAATACTAAACATGTTATTGCGTTTGTACGAACTCTTAAAGTTTAACTTTGCATTCGCCTAACGACATTGTTTTTATACCCTAGACCACTTGTGGTACACGAGAATACTAAGTCTGTGTGAATGTGTACAACATCCAAAAACACTTGAGAGAGAGACTCAGCTTTGATTATGCCAAACGATTTACTTGTTCAATCGGTTTAAGCTTAACTGGTCGTCTATCCGTCCGTCTTGCTTTTTTGAGTTCAACCTTCGATTCTCTTTTTATCTCTGTACACCACTTTTGGCATTGGGGTATATTAAGCCTGTGTGAAAAGGACTTGATAGAAACTCAGTTCTGATTATGTTAATTGATTCACTTTTTGAATCGATTTAAGTTTAACAGCCTGTCTATCCGCCGGTCTTGTTTTCTTGGGTTCAACCTTCGATTTTCTTTTTAAACCATACACCACTTGTGGCGTAGGCCTGTGTGAAAAGGACTTGAGTGAAACTCAGCTTTGGTTATATCAGTCGATCCACTTTTTCAATCGGCTTAAGGTCAATTGCCCATCTATTCGTCTGTCTTGTTTTGTTCTGTTCCACCTATAGGCCGCAATTTTGAAGACATTGTGATGAAATTGAGTACACTGTCGTGACTTGGCCCAAAAATGAATATGAATTGAAAATGGTTCGAATCGGATCAAATTGTCGATTACTTTCCGTACAACATATTATTTTGAAAAGTCACATAAATAACTATATTAAACAAAGTGATGTAGGGTATTTAATTGCGGAACTTGGCTCACGATAGTGTTTTAACACTTTTGAATTCTATATTTAAACGCGACACAAAAGAGTCTATCAATGAAATTGCTTTATTTGATATTTCCGTAGCTTTTCCATGACCAACAAGTTATGAAATGCTTAGGCTTATGTTTTGACAGTGCATTTTAGGTATAGGAAAGCCATTGTAATGCCCCGAAGTATGAATTACTAATGAATGAAATAACGAAATGAAATGAAAAAAAAAAAAAAAGGTGACTGAAACAAAAACTACAGAACCACACGATGAACAGAAATACAAAGTGGTTTGAACAATTTTCAGCTTAAAAAGATTAAATTGCGATTAGAGAAAGCATTTGAAATTAATTTTGCCATTTCATGCAAAGCATTGCTTTTTTACAACGAAGATATCTACTAACAACTATTGTATTATGTGTTTGCAAAAATTTTGATCAGCGAATTCCCCAGATGAAAATTAGGAGAGAAATGGGAAGTAACAGTTTTCCATTTCATATTATTGATTTATGCAGCGTATGCCGACGCTGGATGGAATCATGGAATCCTGAAAATTGCATTTCCCACATTCATTTTTATACCCATCACCAAATGATGAGGGATGTATTCACTTTGTCAAAACGTTTGCAAGGCCCAGAAGAAAGCATCAGAGACCCCACAACCAGTGTATACATTCTTGATCAAGGTCAAATTCGAAAACGATTTAAGCATGTCCGTGTGTCCGTCTATGTAATGTCTGTTGTAAACATTCTCCTAGCCGCAAAAATGAAGCTATTGACTTCAAATTTGACAGAAGCATTACAAGTGCTTGCGCGCATGTTGGTATTGAAAATGGCCCAGTACTTTCGGAGTTTCAACGGTTTAAAAATGACAATTTTGGTCTCAATGACAAAGAACGGCCTGAAGGATTAAAATTTCGATAACAACGGCTTGGAAGACTTAAAGAACTTTTGAACAACTAAGCAGTTGATGAATCAAGACGTTTACATGCGATGGAAAAGATCCAAAAGGAGGCAAAACGGATCACATGGATCGACTGAAAATGCCATTTCTAATCGTTTCAACATGGCAGTTTCATTGCTGGTCAGGAGGGAAGAGGGGAAAATGGCTACCTCGCAAATTGGCTAAAAATGTCATTCTGCCCACTTGGTGCAAGAGTTGCCCAGGATAAGCTGTTGCAACTCGAATGGGTGAGAACGGTTCGCTGCGAAAATCGCTACCAAATCAGTATAAGTTCTTTCAACATAATATCGCCACGTTGCCAAAATTATTGTAAAAGGTTTTGGAAAATGATGGAAACTATTTTTTCCAATAAATGCCTTTTTCAAGTGAAAAAATGATCAAAACTTTTGCAAACACCAGATAAAACTTGAAAATAGTAAATATCAGATTCACTTTAACGGTTATAGAGTTTTGTTATTTAGCTTATTGTCGTCGTTCGCTCTTAAAAGAATCAAAATCCACTAATATTGAGTCTATGTTTAATTCCATAGCAACATTGCATAAATTTGTAGTAAAAAAGCAGTCACAAAGTCTTGTAATTGTGTTGAAATAAATGATGCAATTAAAAAATTGTATGTTATATGTTTGTTTGTTTTTTTCTCTGTATAATATTTAAGTTTTTGATTGTACCTTTCGTTGATTAATTGAAATATTTTCATGATAACTTTGATTGCGATTGCCTTATAACGATATATGTATAAATTATCAGTTTTGTGTGAAAGTATTGTGTTATAGTATTAGCAACACATATAATTTTGTTGAGAAAACGATATAATAATGTAAGGCAATGTATCAAACGATCTTTGCAATAAGAATACATTACGAATGACTCTATTAGTAATGTTAGGTATTAGATATAAGTAATAATGTTTGCCTGCTTTGCATGTTTACTTTTTGATATTAAAAACAAATAATTACATTATAAAGAAATTTTTAAAATTATGGAATAACAGACGTGTAGTCAGCTAACGTTAGTTTTATATGCAATATATGTGTATGTAAGGGAGGATGAAGTTTACGGTCTGCCGGCCAAAAATGTTTTAGTAAAACCAAGTGAGACAATTAGAAAATACTACTCATTTCCAAGCGAAAGTTGAGTGTGTAGCACTCACTGTAAGGCAATATGTAGGATGTAGGAAAGTTATTTTATTTTGGTGCGGGTTTTTATTACCTCCAACCCTAAACATACCAGCCTGTTAATATGGCTTCTCGGTAGGCTACTGAAAGGTTCAGGAAATAACCTGGTTCCCCCGATGCCTAGACATTCAGTTCTTTCGTGATTCTCAAAACAAGTCCATGAACAAAGCATGCCAGTTGCAATGTATACAAACAAAGCATGCCAGTTGCCCAATGAGTAAAGTCTTTCATTTCGAAAAGAAAGCGCGAACAGAAAATACAACTGTGTATTTACTAAGCTACCGTTGGAGTAAGTACAGGAGTCCTTACGTTTACAGTGTATAATAATGGTAAAATTATGCGTCAGTCGATTATGGTTGATGGCAACTTTACATATTATTTTATATTTATGCATTTCAAATGTCTGTCTCAAATCGATTATACACCAGACACGATTGACCGACGGACGGTTGTACGGAAAAATGGAGTTAGAATCTTATTACAAGAAAAGCTATGAAAATCTTGACGACAATAGTCTTTCTTGAATCAACTATCCAACAAAACACGATTGACGGACGGACGGATGTACGAGAGATCGATTTGGAGTCTTTTTTTTAATGAAGAAAACCTATACAACGTATTCTCAGGTATTCTCTGTCTTTAATTAGTAGTCCGATTTTTTTCGACTAATCTTTTTTAGGTGTGGCCTGAACAAGAAGTTCTATGTTCATATCTACCGCACGTTGGAGCTTTTTGCAGGTACCGTTATCAAATGGGAGAAGGTTACGTGGTTTACTATAAGTGTACTTTACACACGATTAGAATACATCAAAACAAATATTTGTCATATTTGTGCATTTGCGTAAATATATAGCGGACATGTATTGGATTTTGTTCTTTATCGCACGGAGACCGGCTATTAACTGATCGTTGAGGCGTTTTCTAATCACCATTTTAAGCTCGATTCTTCTCTACGATATTATACGCATTGCAATGATGAACTTACTGACACATAAATCTCTACGCAACGACACGCTGAGATTGCAAGCATACAATCAAGCAATCACATGTTTCATTGAGATTCTTTTCAGTTGCAAGCGAAAAGAGAAATTTAGAAAAAAAATCGTTGAATTTATTAAGTAGGATTTATGTCAAAACACAAACGCATTTCTAAAACAAGTAAGAACGTTATAATCGGGCAAGGCCGACCATTAAGTACTCTATTACTACTATGGGTCATTTTCATCACTACAAACGTAGATATTTCCGCTCTATAAAGGGTCAATTTTCGTAAAAATCCTTATTAGGGTGCGATCCAAAAAATAGATCGAGATGGTACAGTTAATTTTTCTATGTTATATTACTACTCCATCATGAAGCATTCAAAATTACACCTTTTTGTCTGATGAACTTCAGTTTTTGTTATATGAGAAGGGGTTCCAAAAGTGGCCTAATCGATCCAAAGTCCTCATATCACATTTAGAATGGCGAAATGCTACCAGTTGGTCATTTTTGCCGAGAAATTTTGGAAAGTGCAATTTTTTCCATATTACGGCTTTTCAGAAGAGGGCGTTATAAGTGCATCGAGAAGTGAACACCATTTTTGATATCGTTGTTTCTTGGGTCGATACACGTGACTATACTGAAGTTCATCAAACTATCTCAAAAATTGCGACCTATGGTTTGAACAAAATATTTACATGGACAGACGGACAGACAAATTTAAATCGGTTCAGATTATGATTCTGAATCGACCGGTATAATAAAAGATGAGTCGATCTTAAGCTCTTCTGCATGTTACCTACGTCCCCTGTAGCATAAGCGGTGTAGGGTGTAAATATGCATAACAGAATTGCAATATTTATTGAGAGCACTTTTTGTTAACGTATTTTACAATTGTTTTATAAAAAATAATGCTGAATAGAAACTTTTCATTAAAAGTTAGTTTAGTTCTCGTGAGTTTTACATAAGTTTTATAACAAAGACAAGAAAAAAAAAGAAGAAATTTCAAATAATTCTTGTTCTTTGGCTTTTAGTCCATTATTAAGTTTCTTTCCTCGATGATGCTGCGCGTTTCCTTTTCTTAGTTACGCTCGCATTTCTGATATTTAAATTTTTTTTTTTTTTACTTTTGTTGCTGTCACTTGTTTAGTCCGAACGGGTTATACAAAGATTTATTTTTTCGTTATTGTTGACAAAGTTGTTTTAAATGATCAGCTTTCATCTCCCATAGCGTTACTTGATAATGACAAATAAATAACTCTTTCTGCGACTCGTGACAAAATTTCAATGCTACCCTATCATCTCGCATATATACTTTTTTCAATTCAATGCAACGCATTGCATTAGAAAATACAAATTATACGCACCCACTCATTGCTAACAAAAAAAGAAAAAAAAAGGTCCAAAGTCCTTCGTACGTGAACATCGTTCCTACATATATTCATATACTGCTTAGTATTTCATGCTCTAATCTTTCTTTCTCTATTAGCAATGAAGCGGTTAACACCTGATGACTATCACGGGAATGTGCTACACGTGAACTGTTATATATCTATGGTGTGGTGCAATTTATATACGATTTTAAGCCATCACCTCATGTCAACACGGAAGATTTGCAAAACATTCTGTTATTTATGAGCGCCTGTAACAACCGAAGAGGATGACGGCTTTCGCGTTAAGCTTTTAAATGATTCTGATAAACATTTGTAGTGAATTTCACACCAATTGTTGCTGTAGCTTGCAAGTTACTGTTATATAAATTATTTCTTTTCGTTCATTCAATTCGATTTGTGTACATTAACAACTAAGAAATGCACAGTCGGTCGGTTTTAGTTTAAGATATCCGGCCATAACACATTAGTGGAACACATACAGCTCCATAATGCCACCAACTCAGATTTTATATATTTTGTACAATATATGGAATTTGAAATGTGTATTTCAATCCATCATCATCTTCTTCTTCTTCGATTCAGCAAATTAACTACCGCTGAGATGTTTAAAAAAGGCCCAACGTGAGTATTTTAATGCTAGTAGCCATCGTTTAGTGATACTTTTCGTACTCTTCGTACATTTGGAGAGACATGTCTTGCACTGATTTTTTTCTAACACAAGCACGTTGTGGTGTGTCGATTGTGTGTATTCTGATATGAGATCTATGAACGGTTATGGCCGAAACTTTTCTACCTATCACTTGAAAAGATTAGGAAGGAAGCAAATGAAATTTCGAAAGGACTTAATCGACTCTTTCGCCTATGCTTAGGTCGATTCAGAATTTGATACTAATCAAGACTATATCTCTATGTATGCTTTATAAGGTCTCTCAAGGTTTCTTCTTGATATTGCAAATGACGATGGATGGAAGCGAACAAGCGCGTAGTCATACGATTCTGGACATATGAATAAAAATCCACACACCACACTAAATAGTGCTAAATCAATATACACGAAGGCCTGCTCACGCACAAATCTTCCAATAACTATTATGTCCAGAGTCGTATATGTACATACGAAGGTTATACGATATTCCCGTCCAACGCTAATTGGCAAAATCACGAAAATAAAAAATTGAAAGTTTTTTCTTCTCAGCTTAAGTCCATACATGAAATTTGAAAGTATTTATGATCCATATATATATGTATACGTGTATATGATCCGTACGCGTGCATGCACACACCCCCACACAAACATACATCTTTCTCGGTTGTAAGATTAATTTTACTGCACCGTGTGGTGGGAAATGTAAAAAGCTGAGGTGCCCAGAATGTTTTGTAGAAAAGCAGTACACTTCGGAACTATCTCTTCTTCTTCTTTTTAAATCATTATCAGTCATATGAAAATTTGCTTTTTAAGCATCACTTTGCAACTTTCTTTCCCACTTTTCTAAGTTGGATACATTGACGAGTCTTCCTGTTACTCAATATTGCTTTTTCAGAAATGGAGCACAAAAGCAGGAACACTTCACAGTCTAGAAGAATGCATTAGGCGCCTTTAAAGTGATATAATTGCAAAAAAACAGTGTATGGAAAGCCGGACAACCTGATATATTTTACATGTCTTTGCTTAGTAGAGAGGGCGCGCATGCTCATTACACCTTAGCTAATATAATTTCAACATTTTTTCCGTAATTTTATACAAAATGATGTTTTCAAAGGTTTTTGAAAATATATAAAGAGGAAGAAGAAGAAAACTTGGAAGAAATATCATTCGGAGAAATAAACTATTTGACCCAATAAAACGTATAAATAAACATTTCAAAAGAAAAGAATTTTTTTTTTTTTTTTTAATGTTAACATAGTGTTATAATCGCACATATCCGCAAGCATGTACTACTATTTATGAATAACCAAGAATAGGGCAATATTGTAGAAAAGCTGAGAGCACCGAATAAATTTCTGCATTTTTATTTTTTTTTTTTATTTTATTTTACGTACATTAATAGTGTATGTATGTGAATGCGAATTTGATGAGACGACGACGAAATAGGCGATGATTACGACTACGACGATTTCGCTCTTGATGTGGTCTGTGACTTGTGAAGAAAGAAACAAGTACAGCCAGGTTGTACTAAAATACTTTGGCTAACTTTGTAAACAAAAATGTTTTCAATTTTTATATTGTGAAATGTGGAAAACACACACTGTATTCATAGTTTTATATATTAGAAGCGCACAGAATACAGTACGAACGAGCGTACTAGCACAATAATAATACTATGAGAGGTAAAAAAACACATACACAGAGAATATTATACTTTACTCTGTATGAACTGAAAACGTACCGAACTAAAGTGTACTGAACTGAACTGAATTTAATTCAACTAACTCTGCTGGTTGTGTTGTTTCGTATCCACAAGGAAAAATTTTTGCTATGGGTTTTACAGCAGTTTATGTATTGTATAAGTACACTGTACAGTGTACTCTGTAGTATGAAGAAGAAATAAATAAAAATGTTATGCACACACAGAGGAAAGCTAAACCGAAATGTATTTTGAGTTTTTAGAGGGTACGACGTAAGTATAACGTATAACGTATAAAACGTATAAAACGTATGCTCCGTATATCTACATTTATACAATAATAATATAATATGCCACTACACTACTACACAGAGCAAACCAACAACTAGAGTCAGTCTAACAAGGCAAGCAAGCAAGCAGGCAAACAAGCAGGCAGGCAGGCAGGCAGGCAGGCGGTAAGGCAAAAATGCTTTCAAAAAAGGGGAGAGCAGTCAGACGGGTCGGTCGGTTTGTTTGTTAGTGGGTAGTAGCAGTACTGAGCGCAGTAGTACGTATGAAATGAATCAACGTATATAATTTTGTTTGTATGGTAGGAAAGCTTACTGGCTGGTTGAGATTTTTAATAAGGCAAAAGATACATTAGCAAGCGAGCAAGCAAAACACAACGAGTACACGTTCGTTTGTATTCATATGAAAAATCATGTTTGTATATCTCTCTCTATGCATACAGAAAAAAAATATATATATATATACATATCTATGTACATATACATGCTTAATATACGTATACATATATATATATATATATATATAATATATGTATACGTATCTATATACACCCATACAAATCTACATGTACACGAAGTGCGCCAGTACTGAAATTCATATAGAAATTTTTGTACTGGCTGTACTACTATGAATATTGAGCACAAAATATATGGTAGCTGTCGCTGCTGCGACTTTATGTTTGCATATTTAGGATGAGAGGGGCCGTATGGTGCGGTATGAAAAGGCATTGAACAGCAGACGGCTGACTATTAATACGAGCTAAACGATTCTATAATACTCTCAGTGCGTTGGAACGATTGTATAAACGAACCAACGAACTAGCAAACGATACTTTTTCATATTGCTTTCTGCGTGTAAAAAGCAATGGCAGAAGTATATGACAACAACAACAAAAACAACAACAACTATAATATACGTAATAGCAGCAGCAAATACTGGCAGCCATATAACCCAGTATATGACGCCAAAAGCCTTAACAACTATTGAAAAAATATATGAGAAATATACGAGAGTATAAGTATAAAAGCAAGCATATTGAATATACTAGCGACAAGGTACAGTCTATGCTAATATTGATACCGTTATGTAAATATGCACAATTAACCGATTAAAACGATTAAATTCATACAAATTTTTTACATTTCTAATAAAAAATAAAATAAACTTTTCAAAAATTATGCGAAAAACTTAAAAAAATTTAATTAAATGCAAATGTCTCTAATATAGAACGACACTGTATTTGCTATGTATAGAAAATCGCCACTCTCGCACTAAAGTACTGAAAAATACAGTGTAAACTTTGAAAAAAGTCCACCAATAAAAATGACGTAAATTTTTTTAGTTGATTGTTTTTTTTGTTATAATTCAAAAAAATCATTATTAATCTTATGTATTATGTATGTATTTAGCGATAAAATTCTTCTTCTTTTCGAAGTTCTTGAATTTTCAATAAAGTCACGACGCGTGCTTACCCCAACTGCATCTACTGTTAATTCCTTAAAGTTGTTTGTTCTAAGTTCGGCAACAACTTATACAATGAATATACTGAACACGAAGAGAATAGTTAGGCAAACAGTGATGGCCAACAATATGGGGATGGATGTAGATAAAAAAATGGAAATTCTTAAGGAAATATGTAATAAAATATGCATTTATAATATAAATCGGAATTATTGAATATATAGAATAATATTTAGAGATATGGTTACGGCATTAAACACTCAATAAAGGCAACGCTCTATTTGATGATCATCAAATTTTTCCCAAACTCAAAATAGGGTCCGGCTGAGTGAACGATAATCATTACGGTTAAGGTGTAGGTGTGAGAGGCTATACTTGAATGGGAAAAGTCCAATTGGATTATTCGTTTCAACCAATTAACTTGTATCGTCCAGGTCATAAACCAATGCTTGGTGAAGGTACAACCGGCAAGAAGCTTTAGCTACGTGCCTTAATAACGCTGCGATATGGCCTAACTAATAAAATGACGGTAGGAATCATGTCTTATTCCCACCAAGCATATATTAATTATGCCGTTTGGCATAAATAGGTGCACGTTAATACGTTTTGTTTATAATGAAAATCCTTTTTGTTTACAGATTTAAAAAATTTTATTTTATGAAATTAAAAAAGTCTGTTCAAATCCTTCGCTGGGATTGAAAAAAGGAAAATGTTTTCAAAAGTACGTTTAAATCCTAAAAAATATTGTATTGTCAATTACATTATATTACATGCGTTATTAAAAATGATCAGCTAGTTAAGATTTTGCTCAAACTGTTTGGAGATAAGTGTAGCTATAAGAGTTGCCAAAACGAGTTAAGCCGCATTCACAAATATATTGTCCCCGCATTAGCCTACTCTTTGGAGAACGCCGCAACTAACCTGTAACTAACCCGTGTACCATCGGGTGCCGTGAGGTGTGGTTTTATATAACAACTACCCATGGTTAATAAAAGGTACATACATCTGTCCACGTATTAGTTTATGTCTGAGGTTTTAATGAAATTGGCCTGCCTGAAATGACTTGCAAACCGAGGATACCCAAACCCCTAATATCCCTAATAAGCTTCAATGAATATATAAAAGTTAGGTTAAGATAGGTGCACTGACAAGCATACATTAATTTGTTCATTTTCGTACCTTCCTGCTAACGAGATTAAAGTTATTTTTTGATATATATAATGAATCTACTCGGCTGAGATTAATTAGGGATTATTCTTTCACTTACGAAAGGTTAAATGTGTTCAATTTTGTACTTCACTGTATTGCTTGTATGTATACTAGTGCATCGGTTTTATTCAACATAATACAATTTTCTCTTGCGATACAGTAAGGGCCAATAATGGTAACGATTTCACTAAAGACTTAAGAAAACCTTGTGAAATTGTTCTTTTATTTTATTTATATTTTTATTTATTAACGATAATTAGAAAAAATTAAAATAAAAAAATTGATAATTAGCCTTCACTGTGTCCTTAATAGCGCTTACAGGCATTTAAGCAAACAAGTATAAAAAACTGGATAGAAAATTGTCCGGGCGAAGACAATTAACTTGATGGTACTAGTTGCAGGGGGAGGGGGAAGGGGGTCAGTGGGCCTGGTTACAACTTGAGATCTTACACCCGTCAACAAATATAATGAATAATATACATAAACAGGTAAGTTTAGATATGAAACAAATGAATAAACAAATTAACGAAAAAACAACGACAGCAACGTAAAAACCACAAAAGCTACTGATGATAGGCGTACATACGTTTGAATATATTTATTACGTTTTTTTTTTCTTTTTTTTTTTTTTATGAAATAAACCCTAAGTGTGAGTTTTAATATAGATACTTAGAGCTTACATCAAGAAAGAAAAAAAATTTATTTTATATCTATATTTAAAAAAAAATATATAACAAAAGCTACCCTTTCTAGGCTTTTGCTTTTAAAAAATATTTTTTTATTTTTTTTCTATATTTTTGAAAATAATCGCCACTCTTGTGGTTATTCACCCTTCTGTCCAACCAATTTCGTACCTTTCATATCAGTTCTTCTTCTTTTTTTTTTTTCTTTTGCCTTATTATCTAAAAAAAAAAAAAAAAAGAAGTGATATTTTTTGCTTTGGTTTGCTCACACTCACAAAATAAATGCGAACAATTATTTCACGTTTTGTCGAGAATAAATTCAAAATTTAACCGTTACTTTTGCACTAAACTCAAATTAAGACAAGGAGGAAAAGCGCGCGCATTTGATGATGAGTTTTGTTTTTTTTTTTTGTTTTTTTTTTTTGAAAAATGTCTTTGAAAAAGTTTCGGCTGAATTGTGTAAGCATCTCCACGTAGAAATTATAGATGAATTGTTCGGCTTTCTAAAGCGCCATCAGAAACTATTTAGCACGAGAGACGATAATGTTGGAATGCGACCCACGCCGAAGTATTACTTTTATTTCACATTTTAATTGGATTTTTTATATAATAAATCTCAACAGATTTTTATGGCATTTTGGAAATAAAATATTAGAGGTGTGCCTCTATATCCTGTAATGAGACAGTTTTTACCTACCTATATAAGAAATCGATGAATTTTTTGTCTAAATTGATGCACGAAACTGCTATTATTTGATTTGTTTTTCACTGTTGTTGTTTGTGTCGGTTGGTTTTATTGTTGCTTTTTCTTTTTTTTTCTTTTTTTTTTTCTTTTTTAAAGGTTTTGTTGTTGCTCTCAGTGACTTTACTACTGCTACTCTTTGGCAAGTGCACACGAAGACCAGAACGTAGATTATTTGTTTGTTCGCTAGATTGCTTGCCTGCTTGCTTGCGAACGATTCACAGTACAATATTATACAGTACTACGGTGTATGGCAGCATTTGTATAGTAGAAGAAAATTTTTCACAGCGAACAACTTCATACAGAGCATACAAAATATAAGCAGAGCCAGTAGTAGTCAGTCAGGCAGGCAAATAAGGTAAAAGGAGGGTGGCAAAGAGAAAGGCAGGGGCAAAGCATATCAAGCAGACGTTGGCACTCTCGTTTAGTTATTCGTTCATTTGTTCGGTTGTTTTATACTCTCAACTATGTTAGTATTGAAATACACACATTCTCGCTTTACCATTCTCTCCATAATAATCATCATTAGTATATTCGTTGCTGCTGTTATTTTTGTTGCTGTTGTTCTTGTTGTTCTTGTTGTTGTTGTTGGTCTTCTTCTCGTTTTCATCATCACTAAGCAGCAGCAAATAGGTAACGCCGCCACGCATACGAATATAACATATTCATCATTATCCTATGTTGGGGCAACCGACAGTGAACCAAGTACACAAATAGATAGATGGACTACTGGTAAGTCAGACAAAAGGTTTTGAAATTTTTTTTTCGAAAAAAATTCAGTCAACTGTCATATGAATATTGGCGACGATTTGTGATAACAACAACATTGATAGCAGCTCAAATTTCACACATGTCATAGCTAAGACTAATAACAACAAACAATAGACTATTTGGGACAAAAAACATGCACACACATGCAGATATTGAAAGCCTGTCTGAGAGACGACCTTAAATCTTTCACTTTATGGTATTGTTGTGTTTTCACTGTTACTTTATCTGCTATGTATGTATTATATGTATATATATATATATGTATATATATATATATAGATGACCAATTTATATATGGGATTTTAAATGTAATTATGAGCAATATCTGGACCGTAAAACTATACAATGCTGTAAAGTTTTAAAACGGAGCTCTCAGGTAATGCGTGAACTTGTTGTTCAAGAAACCGGCTAAATTTGTTCATAAACTTAAATAGTGTATAAACAAAATTTGCTAGTATATGCGGCCGGTATTTAATAGCCGCCTTTAGCTGAGTATATTTTTCGTTTGCGTTTACTTTTGTTTTGCGTACATATAGGGGTGGGCCGAGATATGTTTGTTCTCAAACTGTTCGTCTATATAGTACAGTGTTACCAGCTCAGGTTTTGAGCATACATATATATATATATGTATATATATATATATATATACATATATCGACATACGCACACACACACACACAAGCATATATATAAGCTGTATATAAATGCATTTGCAATTATATATGTATATATGTTGTAAATATATTTAAACACCAAGTTAATAGCAGATAGTAGTTTACACAGCCCATGTTATTGTGTAAAATAGGTCAAACGCTTTGATGTTTCCTTTTATAGAAAAACAGCAAGCAGTGACAATTTGCTAAGATTGATCAAAGCACAAAAATTTTGAAATTAGATCTAGTCACGTAATCTTTACTAATAACTCCATCATAGGAGTTATACCAAATTTCTTAAGTGATTGATTGGATCGGATGATCCCCGTAAAATATTTACATTCTTGAAAAGTAAATCGTCTTTTTTTCACCGGAAATCATGGGATGACGAACTCAAAATATCTCTATGATATCAGATTTTTTCTCTTCTCTAAAATGCCATAAAAAAAAAGACAACAACTCGTAGTCATTGAATTTTTTGACAAACACCGCTACTATATGTGCGGTATTTAGTAGTAAGATAGAGCATCGAGCCATTTAACGAATATAAGTCTTGTGTTGGGAGTACGAACAACTTGTATTGTCCAGTAATGTTCGGTGAATAAAGTAGAATGGTTTGCATCTTATCGTATCGTATTGTATCGTATCGTATCATATCGTACAATATAATATCGTATCACATCACCTCGTTTTGTGAGTATCGCTTGCATTATGGGATCGAGTGCCACTCATCAGTCACTTTATCAGTTAACTGTCAAGTGATTCCCCCCAAAAAATGCGCCATAGATCTTAGTGGCAATGTTTCGTGATTCGCGTAGCCTGAATCTTAATTTTTAAGTCTGTCTAATGTGGATTTTCCATCCCTTGGCATTATTTAGCGTCATTTTCTTTATATGATCAGCCAAAATATGTGCTATAGAGGTCTAAAGAGACAAAGGCGGGGGATTGGCATTTATACTGTATAGCAATCACAAAGAAAAATATTTATTCCATTACCGGAAGTTTATTCCAGTGAACATATGGGTAGGTATGGGCAGGGACGGAAGGACAATTGCCACTTAAGTGTTATTGGATACAGTCGCAATCTGAGGCAAAAATGTATAAATAGAGGGCGCCTAAAGCGGATCGCCCAGTGTTATGCCTTCACGGACAAAATGTTCGCCATGGTTGCGGCCATAGGAGTGAAAAAATAGTCATGTTTTTCTTCTAATATTTAGAGAATGTTACATAGTGACTATGAACGCGGACTGACCACTGCAAATTTTTCAAAAAATTAATTTTGTTTATTGCCTTAATAAATGCTTTAAAGCTTTTAGAATAAGGAGAAGAAATTCATTATTTTGATATTTTGTTTTCTGCACCAAGCGCTTCGGCAGAGCTCCAACTATGACAAATACCTGACAATGACCTGCTGGAAAATTGCCGTCTATTGTCTTACCTGTTGATTTTGGACCTCTCTAATGTGTTAACAATTGCCTTTAGAAAGTGTTGACGTTCGCTTAAATGTGTTTCCAAATAAAAGTACGTTAGTGTAACTTCATCGGGACGAGTATAGATATGAGTTTGCGAGCGAATCGGAAGGGATTACTGCGTACTGTGAAAATTTTAGTGTTAACTATGATTTCGGCTAGAGAATCATCACTTATCTTGGTGTATTATGTCTCATTTCGCAAACAGCTAAAGCGAAAAGCAACAATAGTTCTCTTATTGACAGATGCAGCAAAAACATCACATCACAGTAAAAAATTTTCAAGGAAAGAGTATTGGAGAATGTATTTGAACACTGGACTAATGATAAAATGCTTTAAAGTCAAATTGCTCACTTTGTAATGCCTATAGCAAATTCGAAAACTCCTCATGGCGTTTTTCATGAAACACAATTGTTCAAAGCAGCCTCCAGCATGATCCCAACAATCTTCATGCTCTTTACTCAATTTTTTTAAAATAATAAAGAAGTTCGTAGGGGATGCTCGATTAGTTAATTTAAAGATTGTTTATTGACAAATGATTGCCTACTTTTTCCAGGAAGCATAAGAGAGTATATCTCTTTTTGATCAGCATCAAATTATAAATCGATTTAAGCATGTCCGCCCGTCCGTCCATTTGTCTGTGTATGGACTCTAAACTCAGCAGAAACATCGAAAGTTCTTGCGCGCAGGTTGGTATTGATAAGGGGCCAAATCGGTCAAAGGACACGCCCACAGCACCACATAAATCGAGAACACCTTTGCTTTGCAAAGGATTGGTTTTCTGCTCATTACTCATTAACTGTATCAGACAAATGTAGAAAAATTTGAACGGGTATTCTGTGGGCGATGCTGTAGTATCTATACAAAAATGGAAAAAATTGATTCCGCCTGCCCAATATTATAGTGTATCAAAATTTAATTTTTTTCAATACCTTTATAACGTGTGGAAAGTTCAAAATCCGAAGAATATATAAATTCTTGGCCAGAGTCAAATTTGGAATGCACCTAAGCATGTCCGTCTGGTTGTCTGTGCATCTATCTGTCTGCGCAACTGTATAGTATCTATGGTAACGGTTCTACCATTAGCGAAAATAGAGGTGTCACCTGCAAATTTGCAAAACGGTTTGAAAGGGACCTTAACTTTTCCAAGGATAGGCCTACAGCGCCCACACGCCTATGCGACAAATACTTTTTCTTTGTAAATAGAGCAAATCATTCGCGGACTCGACCGAATATAATTTTCTTACTTGTTTAGCTTCACATGTGCACCAGCTACACTGGGTGACGCAGAGCCAATCGAATTCAATGTGATTAGCGAGGATGACGTCTGTGGTGCCATTGTTTCATATTGTACAAAAACAAATTTGTACCCATCACCGAAAGATGATTTTGTCAACACGTTTTCAATAGCCAGAAGGAAACTTGAGAGACTCCACGTATTCTTGATTAGTGTCGAACATTCAATCATTTTAAGCATGTCCGCCTGTCTGTCTGTGTTAAACACTCTCTCGGTCTATTTCAAAGTCAATAAAAAATTTGGAAGCTTTTCTACTTGGGTAAGGCTAAACGGGTCAAAAGACTCCTTAGTTTAAAAGTAAAAAACAAAAAAAGTTATAGGAAAAAATTTGGTAAAATTTCATTCTTCTTGGCAAATGTCTAACTCATTTCCGGAAATTACACTGATCGAAAATATATATTTCTTTGAATTTTGCGAACATTTGAAAATTCTTCTCTTCTATATCTTAAATTTTTAATTTAAAATAGCAAACCACATTTAAAATGCTAAATACAGGATCGAAGTTAATATTTGCTTACTTAGCTGCTAACACTGCTTATAAAGAAGGTCACACAACAAATGTGTTAAGCAAAGTAAATCTACTTAACTAACATTTTCCTAGCGAATCTAAACGAAACGAAAACGCGTTTTCGATAATGCTTTACAAGAACTCATTCATTGCACCAAAAAAAACAAGAACAAGCATCTTACACCCCAAAAAATCAAGAACAAGCAACTTACACCAAAAAACAGCAAGGGCACTGTGCCCTTAATGCCCTATGGCATAATTATCAGATTTATCATAGAATTTTTATATTTCTATTTTAATAGATAAACATATTTACAAACATAATTAAAATATAAATAAAATAAAAATAATAATACATAATTAAAAGATAAACAACTTAAAATATAAATACAATTTTGGAATTGAGATTTGTTTCTTTGAAAATTTACTAACACCCATTATACCTGTATATACGCCGGCAAAATCTTATGATCCCATGCGCGAAATATGTTAACCGGCTTTAACGTAACGCCACTTTGGCTTATAAGCAACATCAAAACAACTCAGTTAACCAAATGAAAGTATTATCATTACGAATACCAAGAGAGCCATTATAACGCACATCCCAAGCATATACATAACTATATTCTAACGCTATATATACATGTATATGTATATATATAGATAATAGCCCCGGTTGTACAAACATATCGCTTCTTCAATTCTCACCTTTTTGGTGAGAAAAGTTTGCTTGATCTCATGCGTTACTACTTTAGGTGATTATCTTTGTTTGCTTCGCTATACACATATGCGCGTGCTGCTTAGCTTAAAAAAAATAGTAATTGCATGGATCGCAAGCGTTTAATACCGTACGGATGTTAGCATTTTTGCGTACTTACGACTCCAACAGACAAAATGTGAATGTGTGAACTTTTTCTATAGCCATTTACGGATGATCGTAGGGCTCTCTCATCTCGTTTATGCATAGGATTGCTTTCGTTCATTCATTTGTTACATCTTTGCTCTAGAGTCAATGTGCTCTTCATTACTCTTGCACGATATCGAGAAACATAATTTCGTCACTGTATTTATTATTGTTTTTGTAATACATAGCAAGAATGCAAAATATTTCAAACAACATTTCGCATAATTAAAATGAATAGTGTGCAAGTGCTGTCATTGTAAGCACATATATATAATATATATATATATATATATATATATATATATATATAACAACTAAAAGTGCACTATTCTTAGCTGTCGTTTAGCTGTCTGTTTCTTTGCTTATTTTTACATTGATTAGTTCCGTTTCTCTCTCTGGGAAGAATGCACATATTCTCATAACGAAAACTTTCAATACTATTTAACAGTTTAAAGCACTTCAGTACAGTTGCGATGCAAATGTTTTAGGTGAAAACAAATATCACATACGCATAATAAATTCAATAAATAGTTTAGTAAACAGCATGCATTTTTATCTCCTTAATAACAAAAAAAAAAACAAAAATGAAAAAACACAGAGCAGAAAGTCCCAATTGGCTTCGGCGGAACTTTAAATATCCACATTGAACAAATACGTAAGTAAGGATTAATCGGTATCTCGGTTCTACAATAAGTAAGAGACCACCTAACGATGTTGATATCATATTTTCTTGATCGGTGAGGCTTTGGTGTGTTTTGTTTACGATTTACAAACGTCATGACTTCAATTCAATTAATATGCTCCCATAATTCAGTGGATAAGCGTTAATAATAACACAGCTAGTAAGTTTACAAGTGGCAAGGAGGCAAACAGTTCAACGAGTATAAACACGCAGTGCGTAAATAGGGAGTATAAAGTCATTGCGTCATTGCTTTACAGGCGTAAAACTAATGAATGAATAAATTTTATATATTGACTTGGAAATATCTAATATTCATCTCAAGAGGCAAACAACTATCTTAATAGGTTTTGTATGCTAAAGTGTTCTTTATTTCATAGCAACTATTTTCACTTTGTTTAATAAAAGTACCACTGTCTCCAAAACCAAAGTACGCTAGCGTTTCTAGTTTCTTTGACACGAGCATTGAGTAAATATGAGCTTGAGAGCGATTCGAAAATTCTTAACGGTGTTCTCAAGAGATAAAAAATTTTGCATAAAGTTTCTGACGGGGTATGCAATTATGCACTTCCTTGCCTCTCTTCTCTGCCATTTCGCAGCAGTTAAAGTGTAAGAAAATATTCTGTCTTTGGCAGATGCAGTAAGAGCAACATGTTCCAGGATAAAATCTTTCCTCAATCGCGAATAAAGAAGAATATTTGAACATGATTTTTACGGTGCTAGGATTGCAGAACAGTGGAAAAAATAATAAAACACTTAAAGCAAATATAATAGTTCCGCCTAAGTAGCTAAACGGATAAGAAACTCAACTTAAGTTGATTGAAAAGTTTTTTATGAATAAAAAATCTTCCGAACACAAGTCCCTTTCATTCAAATATTCACCAAACGTACAAAAATCAATATTTTTAAGATATTCTGAGTAGTTCTCTAGTTGTGGACATCTTTTTTCAAATTCAAACTTGCACCATTTGCAATGTTTGCCACTGAGCCTCAACCCCAGTGTTGCCATTTAGTAATATTTGTAAGATATAATTTCTTTTTTTAATATTTACTAATAATCTCGACGAATATTAGTATTACATTGGCTTTTTTTCCGTTTCAAGAAATTGCAATTTCAGGCTGTTATACTAGATCCGCTCTATATATTGATGAAAATAATGCCATGAAGTTTTTCCCGCAACTAATGTCTTTACAATTTACGAAATCATCTGCGCTCCCGACTGCTACCATTTACATAAACTATGTAACGCGGGGAATTTAACTCCAAATTTCTTTCGAATTGCAATTTACAATTTATGGCAACCTTTTTTTTTGCAAGTTAAAGTAATGGTCTTAAAAATCGAAGACAGGTCATTATTTCAATAAACCGTTGGGATTATTTTATTCGATATTCTAGCGCGTCTAGTTTCTCCCACGAATAAGCGCTTAATTGTCGAACGTACTGCCAATGCCATTTACCATTAAATGTGCCCGTGGCACTTTATCTTTCTCGTGATAGTCAAACTACCAGTTTGTGAAATGCGATTTCAGTCGATTAATGCTATGAGGAACAACCCGCCTGCTTCTTCTTGCAGGGAAAAACAAACGCACTCCCACTAACACGAAACTGAAGTTCTCTGGGCCTAAATACTTATCAGAATTACATCGCTCCACTAAAAAGTGTTATATAATGCTGCTATTTTTGTTTATAACATATAAGTTAAAAGAGTTTAATTAAAGAAATATGACAACTTGAAAAAGTTTTTTTTCGCTTGTGTTATTCAAGAATAATGTATTTTAAGAATAACGTATTGAAAGGGTGAGCTCATATAAAAAATGCTTTCTTTTTTACGTACCCTGGGTAATTTAAAAAAAAAAAAATTGTTATTTAAATGAATCACTTTATTTCTTGCAATCAATTAATGATATGTGGGCCACGTTTAAATTTTTGGCGGCATTATAACATTTTCGAGTTATGATCACCTCTCTCACAGTGAACCCAGTAGTCTTGAGCAACTTCGAAATTATTTCATTCTTACAACGTAATATATCTAGGACATTTATTTACTTCTGTAGTCTAAGCAACATAGCAGAGATGTCACAAAGCAGTCACAAGTATTTTTTTCGTACCTTAACAACCCTGTTTATTAATAAAATTTGTATTGACAAATTTATTGCTAAGAAAGTAGTCTTCCAGTTTTACTGCTACAATTCTTCTTCTTTTTTACAAATCAATGGGTGGTATACGAATTTGAGAGAAAAACAGCTGCAGAATGTATACAAATAAATCATCGAGATCTCAAATGCGACAAATTTGAAAAATTTTCATCTGATAACGGATGGTTTAGAGTTCAAGCTCACAGCTGTTCCCTTTCATCGTTTATAATTAAATGAAAATTAAAAGGATAATTTCGTATTTTTTATAGTGAAATGATAACGCAGTGCGTTTAAAACTTTTCTTTTCAGCGAAAATTGAATGCATGACCTTCGTTATCTGACTTACTGATTACTTTCCCTCCCGACTTTCCTGCGCTTGGTCTCTTCGCCGTTCTTTTTACGGCCTCACCATCTCCTCGCACCCCGTCACACCATTTCCCCCGAGGTGTACTCGAATTAGCAATAGTATCCGTCGAATCAACTTCTATTTCCTCACAAATGTCGTTCACGTTCACGATCCTCTCTTATTTGTCCAAATCTTTGTTTTCTTGGCAGTGCCACAATCTGTAAATCGCAGGCTTCTTCTGGAAAAGTCTGTAATATCCAAAGAATTACAATACTCGTCCGCTCACCTTTGTTCCTCATCACAGCTAGTAGAAGTTACGAGTGTTAACTCGTCACGCATACTTTTTACGCTATCAAAAGTTTTTTTAACAACCCTGTTTAGCATTAGCTTTATCGTGACTATTCCTTTGGAGCTCGGTTGTCAAGATTTGTATCTATTTACGCACAAAACAGAATTGATTTGGGGTCTACTACTGTTCTGCTCTCACTAAATGGAATTGAATTTTACGATATATTATAAGCACATAACAGCCCTGCATTTGTAGAGAAAGAGCTAAAGAAGTCACTAAAACTAATAAGTCGACAAATTCGGCTACTAAAGTGTTGGTTGTCATTATTATTAAATTGCATAAATTTTCTTCTTGACTAACTTTAGTAGTTTATTATAATATTCAGTTTTTGCTGAGATGAGCAATGGATGAAATATATAACCTTAAAAAAGTCCAAACTTCATACCTAATAGACGGTATAGTTAATGTGTTTATTTTCAATTTGATATACGAAATAAATTATCTAAAACTCTTGAAACAAAGCAAAAGAAAAAAACTTTCGTAAAGTGGAATGAATTGAATTCTTCCGTCATATGAAAGCAGACTTAACTTGACTGGTCATTAGTAAGGAGACGGGAAGTGATTGAGATGGTTTTTAATGTTAAATTGATTCGAGGCTGGGTTTCCTCTTCTTATTTGTTAAAGATTGTCGACATCAATGTTCGCCTTTACGACACTATCTTCAATGTCGGTCTTTACGACACTATCTTAGGCCGTTTATATGTAGTCTTTATTATTAAAACAATTAAAAGCATATTTATAAATTGAAAATGTTTTGTTATGAAGCGTAATCCAAATAATTAATGAGCACTAGACGGTTAGATAGTTCTTATATTGGTATTATTATTATTAATAGTAGTATTAACTTAAGTTTCAGTTTTGGCTTGTTTGTAGTTCTGCTAGCTTCTGGTTGAAATTTGTTTTCGTTACCAATTTGAAATAAATAAATAAAGAAATTTAATTATCATCTTTAAATTTATCGAAGGTACATCGAGAGCGGGTACATTGAGGTGATTTCACGCTTAACGGTTGAGAGCTAATGTTTAACAAAAAATGCCATGTATCCGATTTATCGTTTGTTGCAGCATTGTCAATTTTGATATTTCAACTATAGAAAATGCTTTCGGTGATTTCGCTTCGACTTTGAAATCAGAATGGCGACGCAAATGCGCCACTTACATATTTCGAAACTGAGGAATATGAAAAAGTAAGTACTATATGTTTATATATATATATATTGTGTGTATATATATATGTGTGTACAAATATATTTTGCTCTGGATCTGAATGCATTTTAGAAATCCCCTCAACCAAATCACCATCACTTAACTCAGGAATGGTGCTCTATAATTGCTAAAAAACTTCACTGCAATTAAAACAGAAGAAGAACTCGAGGTACTAAATTAAAGCAGCAACAAGTTATGTTTAGAGCCCTGCATAAAATCCTAGCGCGCCGGCTTAAAAATTTGCCATTACACACCAGTCAGCGATGTTTCAGCCGATTTGATGAGTGCTTCTCAAATGTCTTCTGCCTAGAGCAAATTGTCAAGCATGCCAGGCTAGTTGGGAGGCCACTCTGTGTGGTTTCCCTCGACATATCGAAGGCATTCGATGCAGTATCCCACCATAGCGTATTGAGGGCGCTGAGGAGAATGAGAGTGGAGATGAGGTTTATACAATATATAGCACAACATTTAAGTGAGACCACATTAGCAATGAGTACAGACTTCAGAGAGGCGAGTGTGCGCTGGGGCGTGAAACAAGGAGAGCCTTTCTTTCCCATCTTTTTCAATGCCATCATGAGTGAGCTCGTCTGCCAGCTGCAAAAATATTCGGGCGTGGAGATAAATAATACCGCGGTTTGGCGCTTGGCTTATGCTGACGACATGCTTTGATTTGCGCGGACAAGGGAGGATACGGGACGTTCGTCCTTCCTCAGAACCATGGCCTGCAAATTAACACCTCAAAAAGCAGAGTCCTATGTCTGAGCACATCGCCAGCAAAAGGAGAAAGTCTTTGTGGATGCCTTCCCGCTCCGATGCCGCACTGAATTTATTCCAGTTGTCGGCATCGAAGAACATGTCCGTTATCTGGGGGACGAATTTACACCGTTCGGGGAGAGTTTGAAAGGACTAAATAAGGCACCCTTAAAGCCAAGCCAGAAATTAAAAATCCTTCGTGATTTCCTTTTTCCCAAAGTATATTGCTTTATTGCAAACCCCAAGTTTTATAAGGAAGTCGCTTGAGGAAGCGGACCGAAAAATTAGGGCCGACTCCTTCTTCGGCTGCGGGGGCCTGAGGCAATTGAAAGCGATTTTGCACAGCAATAGGTGGGTCTATCGCCCAACGACGCATTGGAGCGGGGAAGACTATATGAAAGAAATTCACGTCCGCTTCAAATTCTTGCCGTGCAGAGCAATTTCAAGAAAGAATGGGGAAAATTGCCAAAGGCGGGAAACGAATTGTCCTGTGGTGCAGGCTTGCCTTACGACGCATGCAGAACACTTTGCGCGTCACAACGTAGCGCAAGACAAAGTGCAGACAGCAGCCAGGTTACTCACTCATTATGTTCTTAAGGGTAGACGAATAAGAAAGGTAAATAGGAATGAGAGTACCTACCGAGTGTGTATTTATGTACAATAAAAGATAAATAAAAGTTAATAAAGATGTATTTTTAATACCCAAGTGCCCCGTCATCTAATTAGTGACACGCATGAATGGATTAACGAGATTCTTTCTGTCCCTATCTACCATCTAACGAAACCACAGCCAAGGGAACGGACTTAGAAAAATTAGCGGGGAAAGATGACTGTTGAGCTTAACTCTAATCTGGCAGTGTAAGAAGACATAAGAGGTGTAGAATAAGTGGGAGATATTGTTCTTTCGGGTTCATTATCGCCAAGGAAATACCACTACTGTTATTGTTTCCTTACTTGATTAAGCGGAACGTGTATCATTACTTAGCTATTATACGTATATATTTGTGTATCTTATGGTATTGGGTTCTGATTCAAGCTTCTTGATCAAACTACTAAGGAGTTTGATATATAATTGCGCGGACGGATACCACACATAGATCAAAAGGGCAAAAGTTGACATGATCTGGATGTTCAGTACACACAGGGGCAGCAAAAGCTCGGCCTATCGATCCTTTTGGTTTAAGGAGTTTTTAACAAGAGGTGTCAGAAAAGTTGCCACAGGGATAACAGGGAATGGCTTGCCGCGGCCTAGCGTTCATAGCGACGTTGCTTTTTGATTCTTTGATGTCGGCTCGTCCTATCATTGTGAAGCAAAATTCACCAAGCGTTGGATTGTTCACCCATGCAAGGGAACGTGAGCTGGGTTTAGACCGTTGTGAGACAGGTTAGCCTACTAATGACAAAACGCATGATAGCATTCCTGCTTAGTAAGAGAGGAATCGCAGGTACAATACTTGTTCGAGCGAGCAGTGGTATGACGCTAACTCCGTTGGATTATGCCTCAACGCTTGTAAGGTCGTATCCGAGCTGGACAAATTTGAAATCGTGGTCTTACATTTATGTGACGGCCGCGCAAATATGAAGAATTGATAATGAATGAATATTATCTGGACATATATAAAAATTGAAAAATAAAATAATATCGTGGTTTTACTTGCCGGCCACGAAAATATTGAAAATATAAATATTGCGAACTACAGTTTACGGTTGTCAGGCTTCACAAGTACTATAGGAGGTATGACCAACTTGCAAATCTATCATGTGTGAGCAAGAAAAAAATTGAATTTTTTTTTATAGATGATCAGAAATATTGCAAATATGTATTATACTGCGATTGAATGTTTCAGGCGATTAATATTTCAAATTCCATAATTTGACGTTGTGCTTATATTTGTTTTCAGGGTACTATGATTTTGGAAGATCTCAACCGAATACATGCGGAGGGCATGACTACATGTACTATTTGGCATTTGGCAATGCTCGAACAAAAAACTACTCTTCTCCTTAGTTATTCTTCTACTTCTCTTCTCTCTTCTTTGTTACTTCTTCTCATTTAACAGAGCTGCGCGCGGTTGCTTTGTTTTTATCGTTACATTGTTTAAAATGCTTGTGTACATCTACATTAATTACCCTATTTTTACTTTTCAGACGATATGATAAGGCAAGCTAGTGCGGCGTTTTCATATGTTA
This sequence comes from Glossina pallidipes, assembly GCA_000688715.1. Classification (NCBI taxonomy): domain Eukaryota; kingdom Metazoa; phylum Arthropoda; class Insecta; order Diptera; family Glossinidae; genus Glossina; species Glossina pallidipes. Next base: position 1,073,711 of record KK499830.1, read on the forward strand.
ACTATCTACGAGCTGAAGCGAAATGCGAGATTGGGTTGTTCGAGTTTCTTCTTAACTTTAATATTTTTTGGCAAATTTCCAAAGAAGTGAAACAAAGTGTTTTAGCAGTTATTGACAGTAGTATTTGTGCAAAAATTACTTGATTCATTCAGTATTCATTCATTAATAAACTTTAATATGAATTCATATGAAAAATCAAAACTTTTTATGGTCAAATATTTCTAATAAATTTCAAAAAAAAAGTCCTACATATCTTTTTAATAGCTCGCGATTTAGAGCATACAACGATTTAAAATGCAGCCCAAACTCCTTTTGTAACTGTACTATTTCCGATCAATTATTGCGTGAAATGTGAAAATATTTCTAGTTCTAATTACGTTTTGCTTTATTTATCTTCTTTCATTCTTTTCGTTTTTAAATTGTTAACTTTTGTTTTTTAAAACAAAGCTCTTCTATCCATGGTATATAATTGTTTATGTTAAGTGCTGCCATCTTTTTCAGCTAAAGCTTCAGAGTGTAAGCTTAAAAGTTTCATTGATATGTCAAACGAATTAATTTCATATTTATCATAAGTTAAAAGCACCATTAAAAATGTCACTTGCTTTTTCTATTTAATTGATAAATAAATAGTTCTTGCATTTAAAGTTGTGCTAAATATTTATCAAAGACATTAGTTAGAGGAAAGTTATCTAAATAAAATAATAATAAAAATAATAAAATAACAATAACTGGCACTCTTGCATTTACAAAGCGCCAATATATTTGACTACTCACTGAGTACTTATTACCTGAGCAAATGTTGATGCAATTCTAGCGACAATGCAATCAATATTCGCATACGTTTTCTAAAAACGATAACGCATTTGAAGTACAACAATTGTTAGCTACAAGGAGGGCGGGATTTGGGCCTTTGGGTTATAAAAGTCAATGGTGATTGGAAAACTAAACTTGATCCAACATTTTATTCTAAAATCTAAATAACTATCTAAGCATCCCAGTAAGATTGTATTAATGTATTAATTAGAAAATACATTCGGTTCGGATCGATTTTTTTATCTACATTCGGTATTAGCTCGTGAAAAGGAGGAAATCATTCGATCGATTTTAGTTATAATATGAAAATATTTAGTTTAAAATGAATAAAATAAATAAAATTATCATTTTCCATTTGGTTTGTTAAAAAGACCATTGAATAGAAAGGTGGCACAATGTTAATATACGTAAAATGTGTAGAGCTCTTCACAAATTTTGCTGCCATTATTATCCATAAATATTCAACGTTAATAAATAGAACGCTTGGCGGACGTAGCGTAAAATGTGGATGTATAAATTTATAGCTCTATTCTAGTATGGACGCGTTTAACAGAGATTGTTAAGGAATTTTCATTTAACAGAGATTGTTGAGGAATTTTTATCTCTTTAACAGATATTGTTAAGGAATTTATTGAAAGCAACTCTGTCCTCTCTGTATGCTCAATACATGGTACTTTTTTTTATAAACCATGTAAAAGAAACAACCAGCTAACGGTTTTTAGCGAAAAATCAGAGCCATTTTACAAGTGCACAAAGAAGTTGTACGAAGTGAATAATGGTGAAAAAAAAAAAAAATTAAAAAAATGAAAAAATATCTAAAGAAAATATAAAAGAAAGAAGTTCGTTATTTATAACTTATTTACTTATTTCTATTTAATTTTAGATTGAGAAACAGGCATACGCTGCCAATTACCACCTCATCGTAATGAATGAAGGTCCGCCACTTAATTAAAGTTTGGAAAAGGAAAATCGCGTAGGAAACGCAGCAGAGTAGAGGTAATTATAATATTATACAGATACAGGGTTAATAGTCGTAAGAGTTTTTGGTTCGGTTTTCTTGATGTAAGATTATCTATAGCGGGGACTTTACTGACTGACTTTATTGTAAGTTTGAGCTATTAAAATACATGGCTTAGTCCATTGCAGGAATTTCCACGTTAAAATACGTTCTAAAGTGCGAGAAGTATTCGAGGGCGATGATGATATAGCTCACGGGGCTAAAGTCATTAACGAAAGGTAACTTTCCCAGTTTGAGACCCCGATTTTATAAATATGCGTAAAGTCAAGAGTTCTAATTATGCCCTACCCAGCGGGCTAAAACATTGAGGGCTTTATATATATTTTTTTACGTTTTGGATACAGGTTTGTTGGCTGCGGAAAGGGAATGAGCAGAACACAAGAAACCGAAATACAGATTAGTTATTTATGCAAAGTATGCGACGTGCGCCCATGTTTGCTCAATTCATTGGGCTTGTATGGTGATATGATGTTGATTGGTATCTCAATATCCATGGATGGTCGTGAATCTTGAACATTGAATTATGCCGGTTTCGAAAATAAGCCTCGGAAATCAGTTAGTTAATGCGCGCAAATAGTTTATCCCAAGACGAATAACAAAATTTCTTTCGGTCTTATCCCGTCGCATCCTTTAATTGACTTGAACCGTGAAGGTGACCCATCTCCAAATCTAACTCTTCACAGCGATCACGCGCCAGGAGACTACAACTGGGACACCTGCACAACGTTTCTGCCCCGAGGACAGAATATGTGCCAAATGGGGGATTACAGATAAAGGCTTAAGATTGCACACGCTACAAAACCCTAGGATATTGTTACGAAGATGCCATTTTTTATGATTTGGATTTTCAAGCAAATTAGTCAGTTTTCCACGAAACAAAATTCCAGAGAACGGGAAAACCAAAGACACAATTGTGATGCTTTACATGCCTCATGCAACTGGCGACTCGCAAAAAGATTGGCAACAACTACAAGAAATTTAGCCGGAAAAGGGATTAACACAAAGATGTGGCGACGAGTTTAGATAATGATAACTTGCTTATAAAAGGGTATCGAAACGGCATCTTTGCAGAAGGCAAAATTAATTGAATCAAGAAAGTCGAGCCGTGATATCAATGCGAATTAAAGCGCTGCATATTTCTGAAAATAAACTGTAGACTTCCTAATTTTGAAAATAAAACCTCCAAATCACAGTTCGGCGATGCGAAAAGGCGGATTTACGTCACAATATTAAAGATCCTAAACAGAATATCGTTTGATTGATGCTTGTTGTGTTCTAGTCATGACATGTGTATGTTATGTGCCTTTTTTGTGTTACAACAAGAGGCCCGTAATGTCTGCAGAAATCGGAACAGAAAATATATTGAATGTTTGAAATCTACATAAACTTTGTAATTTTTTGGTATTTAGTAAAAAAATATTTCTTTAATAAATTATTTTGAAAATGATCTTTTTTTCGTTATTACGAAATGATTTTTTACCCGCCAACTCTCTTCTACCAAAAATAGGTAGTTTTAAGTAAATGTTACGTAATTTTTGAATTAAGAATTTCATTTTTGAAGAAGCGAAAAAAGTTAGGTTAACCATGGACACATCTACCTATTGATATAAGCACGTTAAAGAATCGATTGCTTATTTACTTTCCGTACTTTGTTATCGTAAAGCCTGGCTTTCATAGTACGTAAGCAAGTCTCCAAAATCTGAATTTTTCTTATACCGAAGGTAATTAATTTAGTTCATTAGTTATAAAGCGTGCTATTGTCGCTTCTAGGGAACTTTGGCATGCTTATGCCCTTTTGAGCACCTGCAGCGTATAAGAATTTCTCTAGCAATTCAAAGTAAAGTGAAATTAAGAGAGAAAGTTTTTCGCGATCGTTTATTTCGTATTTTTCGTAACTCGATTGTTGTAAATTTCGCGGGAAGTTTTTTTTTTTTTCTTACATATTGTCTTCCGCGAATTGTAAGTGCAAGGGCTGTTTATACTTCTTTAAAAGTCTGCGATAGCTCGATAGCTCGATGCAGAGCTGTATGAGCGAACTTATATATGTGGACGGTCATCGAAATCTACTCTAGCGGCCCAATGCTCGCTGCTAGCAATGATCTAACAAATCCTAACGATGTGTACACTATGGCGGATCTAAGACCATCCAAGTTTTTAATTGTTTTGCAATTCAAGGCCACTGATCACATTAAAAATGCTGAAGGTTTTCTTCTTCTTCTCCTTCTTCTTTTTATTTTTGAAAACGAAAATATATTTATGAAATAAAAAATACATATACATATTTTCATCATATCTGTCAAATAACTACAAATGGCTGTTTTGCAATTATTTGATTTGATTTGATTTACCTTAAGCGAAGTAACTAATATATAAATATATATATAATAATACTGCAAATCATAATTTTATGTAATAAACAATTATTTACAGATAACTTTAACATACGAAATGAAGAATATTTTGCATTAGATAAACAATTTCATAATTATGGCTGCGAATTATGAAATTGTTTGTATTTGGCAAATAAATTTCTTCTAAAGAACTTTTCTATATACATATATATATATCTTATTTTTGTTTTTTTTTTTATAGGAAACAAGCATTACTTATATTAAATAAATAAATTACATATGAAATAATGCAAATGTTTTAAGCTTAATTAATGCTATTTTGTTTATGTATTTGTATATTCATAATTATTATTTATTATCTTTGTACGTGGCGGGAATTTAACAATATATTTATGTATAAATTTTTCAGTTTCAAATGTAGTAGATGTCCGTCTGTCAGTTATTGTTGTTGATTAAGTGGTTTACAATTACTGCTGAGCACCACTGCGTAATTATTGTCCTCAGCATTAGCATCGGTATATATAAATCATTCGTTATCGTTCATCAATTTACAAATCAAGTAACATTTTATAATTAATAATTATATTATAATTAATTAGTAATTAATATGAAATTTATTCTAATTATTAAATGTATATTAAATAATTTACGTAAGCATTTTTATTGCACATTCAAATATCCGTTATACCGTACAATATGAATTTGAGATGAATTGATGATCGCGCCATGAATCAAGCACAATAAGCTTTTGTATAAATATTTTATATATTATCTGTATTATTATTGTTGTTGTTGTTGGTGAATGATGTTTGAAAATGTCGTTACATTTGTGGCTTTTGAACAGCTGTTGATTTGCCATAATCCCATGTCACACATTGATCGGCTGCGGATTAGAAGGAGCACTGCTGTCATTTCTATTCGGTTGAAACGATTGCTTCAAGCGAGACCGGCAATCGCCTTTAGAAGCGAAAACAAATTTATAAATGATATAAGCGGGTATATATAGAACGGAAGAGCACGTAATAGCCCAACCAACTTTAATACTCCAATCCGGATATTTGTATTCTTCGCCCAACATTTCCTTGTAGCCCAGAAATGAAAAGATAAAAATTACCTAAAAGAAAGGTTTGAAAAAACTTTCAAAATCTTAACAAATACATTTTTTTTTAATGGAAACAAACAATCATTCGAATGAATGTTTAGTATTTAATTTTCACTGTTATATCATATCGTTTAGTAATTACCAATAAAAAGAGTGGACTTATATATGTCCAACAGATACGCCAAAATAGACCGGGCCTTTTGCCCAGCATACTTTCCACATCGTCAGAGAAACGTTGAACGCCGTAAAACCAAAATACACCGGCCGCTTCGACAAAAACGACAAACAATATGGCCAGACCAGGTCCGTAAACATTCAAGAAGTTGACTAGAAAAACTCCGCCCTGTTGAGAAGGTAATCAAATTAGAGCTAGTAGATGTAAATAAACTAAAAACTGTTAATGTGTGTACATAAGAATGTTGTCATAGGTTGCTGCATCTGTTTATTCTGAGGTTAATTCGTAGCATATCTTGTAGGTCTTGCTTTTACATAGTAAAGGCTACCAAGCTTACGAAAATTATTTAAATCTATCTCAAAATTTTGCAATCACTCCTTCAGTAGCTTTCATATGATCTGAAGGAAGAGTTTGCCAATGGAACAAACGAAGTCTAAGAGCTGCTCCTAACAAAAAACCTTGTACTCGTATTGCATTTCCGCAATTTAATGCAATTAATACTTTAATATTTCAAACGACCCCACATGTGGGACGTTTGCTTTGATAGCAACCTCAGTCCCTTCTTCAAGAAAGCAAAGTTGAGGATTTATTTTATTACTATTATTACTAATTGTGCGTGTGTGTGTATATATAAGGCTTTTAGACATTAAAGGCGCTCCTCACCGAACTTCGTTTTAAAGACTGTTTGAATTTTTTAAGGTTGAGGCTTCTTGAATATTATGGAACGCCTTTAAGGTGAGTGTCTTCAAAAGACGCGGTCACCTTACTACGAGGTAAGTAAATTTCTAAACAGGAAGACGCACCATACGGTTGCAATAAAAGAATGAAAATTTTTGATAAAAAATGTTAATATTTTGCGAACGCTTTTAAAGCATTTATGCAATTTAAAGCAAAATGTCAAAAGAAAAGAGGTATGTGAGCTCGTGACTATGCTAATATTCAAATAAGTAAATGATAAAAAAACGTTGCCATTTAAAGGTGTAATGTAAGGATTGTCTCGATTTTGAAATTTCTTACATACATATAAGGAAAAATGGTTGCTCGTCCAATATAATGAAATTTTGATATCCTGCACCACTTGTAGTACAGCGTATGTTAAGTTAGTGCGGACGTATGCAATACGCGGAGGGGCTTAAGACAGACCCACCTTTTATTACACCGATCGATACAGAATCATAATTTTGAATTGATCTAAGCCCGTCTGTCCGTCTGACGTCTGTCCATGAAAAGTTGTGTTCATGCTACGAGTCGCATTTCTTGAGATATTTTGATGAAATTTGTTGCAGTGACGTTCTTTGACTCAAGGACGAACGATTTTGAAAACGGTTCGGATCGGTCCAGTTTTGGACGTCTCTCTTTGGACGAAAAATTGCAATTTTCAAAATTTCTCCGCAAAAGTGACTAAGTAGTAGTATTTCGGCATTCTAAAGTGGTATGAAAACTTGGGACTTCCTGGGGCGATTTTTGAAGTCCCCCTCATATAATGAAAGCAGAAGTTCATACATCAAAAAGGTATAATTTTCAATGCTTCATAATGGAAATTAACTACGCCAAATTTGGACCATGTCGGTCTATTCTCGATTTCTATTCTAATAAAGATTTTCTCGAAAATTGATTCTTTATAGAACAGAAAAATCGAAGTTTTAACATGTGGCGATGAAGATTGACCCTCAATAGTAATATCATACAAAAATAAGAATTGTGTTAGAGACAGTGATGTAAGGTATTTAATGGTCGGCCTTGCTCGACTATAATGTTCTTACTTATTAAATTTAAAATCGGTTGTAAGCTGGGTTATATAACTGGTGTGAATGCTGCGTAAAGGGGATGATCACTGTATGCGAACATATCCTTGAAAACAACTTTTTTTAGTCTGCTAAGACATACTATTGCATATATGTAGTATATATACACGCTATATTACAACTTCATCTGAATTTCCACAAATTATACGCTGTGGACCTATAAAGACTTACTTGTCATGGGAATTCTTATATGGGGTGGTACTCTTATGTTTATAGAAGCATTACGGAAACTCTCTATATTTGAGGAGTCATCGAAAAAATGGCTCGAGCCAATATGTTTTCAAGAGCATCCAGATCCAAAACGTGCCCCTGTGACAAATTTCATAAAAATATTTTGAAAATCTGTGATCCATAAAATGTCTATCTTATCGGGACTCGATCTTGATGTTGCATACATCCTTGCAAACTATGCATACTCTTATCACAAGTAGTGTATGACATAATTAACATATTGATAAGCATGTTTATGTCCATTCACGAAATTATAATTTCTAATGTAATCAAGTCAAGTGATATTTGTTACTGCTTAACTGCACCAATAACAACAACTGTAGATTTAAGAGCAAAAAAAAAAAAAAAAATGCTTGAATGGTTTTTATGACCAACAAATCACTGCTTGTGTTTGTGCGTGTGGGTGTGTGCGAAACTCGTAAGAATGCCTGAATATGCTTTGGATGGACAAGAAAGCTAACTGCGGTAAAAGGATTTTGAAGGATATTTAACAAATGCCTCATTTCCATTACGTTATTGACAACAATGATGTGTGAATGTATGTAACAAAGAAAGGTAAAAATTAATTCTCTGAATATATCGATACTTACGTAAGTCATAGTCGGTAAAGCGCATAAGTAAATACCCGCCAATAATAGCAAGACAAATAATTCTCTTCTTCTTCCTATTGTGCGTGGATATTCATCACATAGAGCCGTTATCATAGCTTCTAAGCCGCCAAATGTGCTGTCCAGTCCCAACGTGATTAGCATTAGAAAAAATATGATCGACCAAAATACGGAGCCACTCATGGTAGCAATAGCTTCCGGATAAACAATAAACACCAAGCCTGGGCCTTCTAGGCCGACGCGATCAATTGTCGTCTTTTGAACGTAAGACATATAACTGCAAAGGATAATTACTTAGTTGTCTCTCTTACTCTCTTCGCATTATTGACACAAACTTCTACTTACCCTAGTACTGAAAATATAACGAATCCAGCCAGAAAACTAGTTAAACAGTTTATGCTGCTGGTGATTAGAGCATCACGATAGCAATTATTATGGAATTTATTGTAACTGGACAAAGCCAAAAGCGTGCCAAATCCCGGACCTAATGAGAAGAAAATTTGCGAAGCGGCATCGATCCAAACCTGTTTCATACATAGGATAAAATAATGGTGAACATACACACACACACACACACACACACACACGCATATATATGTATATATATATATATATATGTATATATATATATATATATATATATATATATACATATATATACAAACCTTGGAATTTTGCAATTTATGCCACTCAGGAGTTAAATAGTATTTTATGCCCTCAGCGGCGCCAGGTAACGAGACTCCGCGAACTAACAAAATGATAAGCACCACATATGGAGCCAAAGCAGTTACCCATACAACTTTACCTGCGGAACGTACACCTTTCCACAGAGAAAAATAAACTAACACAAATACACCAAAGACACACACAGCCAATGTTGGTTTAACTGGTCCCATTAAATCTAAACCATTCGATTTGTATTGTTCCAACACTTTACGTCTGCGAAAATTCATTGATGTTGTTTACGTAACAAATTAAATAAATTGCAAATGGTTTTTAGCGAAGAAGAAGAAAAACTTACTCGAAAAACTCTCTGGCAGGGGTAGTTTGATTGGCGGTAAAACTTTCATTTGTCACCGGCATGCATGAATCTGTGTTCCAAGCGTTATCGCACGATGTCCAGGGTAATTGCGACGTGAAAGAAGCGAACAGATAATAAACTGCCCATCCAATAATCGTATTATAGTACATTCCCATGTATATGTCAATGATGCAGATAGCATAACCAACACCTGTCACGCATCCAAAACGAAATCGATAAGAAAACTTTAGAAATTTGAAAGTTTTTTTTTTTTTTTTTTCTTCTCATAACTTCATTAGAGGAGAAAAACTATTTCAATGAAATATCTTAAGCAATTGAATTTCCTTCCACTGCTTATATGTACGTTGTGTAGTGAAACCATGACTATAAACAAATTTTATTATGCTGGAGCTTTCCTCTAAGAAAGCATTAAGAAAATTTATTTGGTTTTAAAATTTTTTGTACCCTACAATACTTTTGGTACAGGGTATATTAAGTTAATGCGGACGTATGTAACAGACAGAAGGGCTTAAGGTAGACCCAACTTTTATTATGCGGATCGATTCAGTGTCATAATCTGAATTGATCTAAGCCTAGCTGTCCGTCCGTCCGTCTGATGTGTGTTCACGCTACAGGTCGCAATTTTTGACATAGTTTGATGAAATTTGGTATAGTGACATGTTTTCACCTAAGTACGAACGCCACTGAAAATGTTTGAGGTCGATCCGCTGTACATGGGGTCACAGTAATGTTCAAGAAGGCTTATAGATAAAGAAGGGAGGAGAAAGAAGTAGAGTTTGCATATTTTCGACTGAAACCCACAGGACAACTTGCGGAAAAGATTGCTACAGATAGATGTTACCAAAGGTTGATTGTGCGGTCTGCGATCCAAGAGCGTTTTCAGGATAAGCGGCTGGGAACGCTACGAAGGTCTAGTCATCTCATGAAAGAACTTGATTGGTGGGTAAATCTCTCTTAACTCTGCAGAAATCTGCTTTCTCATAACCCATTACATCGATGTTCGAGAGCGTCGACTGGATTGAAGGGTGGATTGTGTCAAAGGTCTCTTGGCAAGATTTGCAAGTTGCACAAATGCAAACACTAATTTTGACCAGATGCGGGCGACGAAAATGGTGCATGTATCGCCTGTAATGAACTATTTTTTTTTGTACCGCTTTAAAATCATCTTTAAGTTTGCTTTACGTAAAATGGATGTTCATCGTTGATAAACCGCATCCGTTGATTTAACTCAGTCAAATTGTGCAATATCTTTACAGGCGCTTTTTTTATTTTATTTTTATTGCTACAATATTTGTTTAAGATTTTTTCAATAAATACTGATACACATCATGGAAGCATCCTGAGCCAGTTACTGTATATTTTTGCCTTTTGGCGTTTAACATATGAGCTGTTACATTTAAAAGTGACTCAAATCCATTTCTTTCAGATTTTGACCTACACCCTATAGCATCTCTGATGAGGATTATTGATTCAGTTTCAGATTTGCTGAATTGATTTAAGTATGTCAGTCCCGCTTTTATCTGCCCAAGTATTTTTGTGTTCAATCTACAGGTTGCAATTTTTGACATATATTGGTATGAAATTTCGTACACCGCCAAGTTTTGACTCAACGCTGAATGTTATTCGAAATGCTTTAAATCGGACAATTCTTGGTGCCACTCTGCACATGAAGAACTATTTTCGCAAAGACATTATAAGAAAAAATCCCAAAAAAATATCATCTTAATATATTCAACAAGTAAGAAAACTAAATCCGGTCATGACCGAATCTTTTATATCCATCAACGTTTACCCCAAAAAAAGACAAAAGAAATAAAAAAACAAAACTCTCATGCTCTATAAGATGAAGCGGGCGCAGTTGATTTCTTCTATTTTCAAAATAAAAGCTTTCGTCATAAAGGCATGTGGGCGTTGTAGGCGTGTCCTTTGAGAAGTTTAGGTCAATTTCAAATTCTTTTGCAAATTTCTAGACGATATCTTCATTTTCGCTAACGGGAGAATGTTTACCACAAATACTACAAAGTTACGCAACCAGATAGATGGACAGACGACCAGGCGGACATGTTTAGATGCATTCAAGAGTTATAAGTGGCCAGGAATTTGTATACTTTATGCGGTTTTTGAGGCTTGAAAGGTATTGAAAATATAGTTCAATTTTGATACACTATAATATTGGATAGGAGAGGTCAATTTTTCCATTTTTGTGCACAGATGTTACAGTATCGCCCATAGAAAATGCATTCAAATTTTTGCACATGTAATTTTCATTCCCTTTGAAAAACGGAGTTGTTCTCAGTTTATGAGGAATTGTAGGCGTGTTCTTCGGCCGAATTGGCCCATTTTCAATATCACTCTGCGTGCAAGGACTTGCAATGTTTTTGCCAAATTTGAAGTCGCTAGCTTCGTATTTGTGGCCAGGAGAATGTTTACAATAGACATTACAAAGGCGATCAGACAGACGGACGGAAAGGCCTAAATCGATTTAGAATTTGATGCCAATATATATCCTTTGCGGGGTCTCTGATGCTTTCTTCTTGGCATTGCAAACCTTTTGACAAAATGAATATATCCCTCATCTTTCGGTGATGGGTATAATAAAGATGGAAAGTATGGACGGATAGGAATACTCTAAAATAAATCGAACTATTGAACCTCTTTTAAAGATTTTCTAGATTTTTTCAGTTTACGAATAAACTTATTCCGGTTTTTTGGTCAAAATAATTGTGGGACTAATTTATGAAGAAACTGTGCTCCAATCAATGCGTTATTAATACATATACAAATATTATCATTCCTGTCAAGTCATTGTTAATCTCCTTTTATTCAAACACTAACTTATACGATTCTCAAACATAACGGCTTATTTAATTAAAACATGCATCATAATAAAAGATACATTGTAGGCGACTTAGATTGCTTCACCTGCTGAATGATTTTTGTATATATATATATATATATATATATATATTGTATATATGTATATATATATATTTTTTTTTTTTAAATAACGAACACCAAACCGTTATTACAATCAAACCTGTCTTTGTGCGGTGGACGAGGATTGCATAAAAAAAACGCATAAAAAAATCGCGCAAAACTTCACGAGTAGCTAAAAAAAAAACTTTTTCCAATACCGCACAAAAAAAACCGCACAAAAAAGATCACACAAAAAAAGAACGCACAAAAAATAACGCAGAAAAAAATAACGCACAAAAAAGAAGCGCACAAAAAAAGAACGCACAATAAAGACGCACAAAAAAAGAACGTACAAAAAAAGAACGCACAAAAAGAACGTACAAAAACAGGTTTGCATGTACTACTTTGTCTACTCATAATCATTAAATTCTCCTTGAATTTTCTGTTCATTCGTGCTATATGCACTGGCGATCATATCGAGAGCTTTGTAAACTGAAATATAAAATCTAAGGAGCTTTTTGGCATACGCAAAATAATGGCATAGTCTTTCATTTGAAAGTAGAAAGACCAAGCTTTGTATAAGCACTTCAGTCATAACTTTAAAGTCACATAATATTATATATAGACATCTTTTATACTGTAAAAGCGTTCCTGGTTCAGGTCTATTTGCAATAATGAAAAGTCAATAATTGTAAATATAAGCGAATGCATTTTGATCATTTCGGATCTCTTCAAAGTAGTCGTGGGCTTGTCGCCAATTCGCATCACTACTGCTGTAGATTTTCAGGTGCCTCTTCAAGATATATGCGATAAATTTTATATCGAAGCCAATGCTATATTGATAAGATAGTAATACAAGTGGCGGTAACATAATAATGATAAAAATGATTCGATGAGATTGTTTCCTTTCCATGTTTTTTTTCTTTTTCTAAGTGAGTCACTGGGAGTCTGAGGGAGAAGTAAATCACTGCTAAAATGATTGAAAATATTTAATTGATAGAAAGATATCTGTACTTTATTGCTTCTTTTTTTTTTTTTTACATTACAAAGGCGATCAGAATGAGTACAAAATCATTGAATACAAAAACATTACAAATTGTGTCGATATAATATCAGAAATCAAACATAAAAAAGCAGTGGTAACAGGCAATGGCGAAAACAATTAGCTCTTGGGTGACAATAGTGCATAGTAATCAAATTGCATAAAAGGTAAGGTCGCATAAGTGCAGTAGAAAGGGTTTGAAGAATGAGGTTAAAAATTTCTGTGCTTGCGATAAAAATAAAAAAATAGACTCAAGGGTAAGGAAAGAAGTTCTTTTGCTGTTGTTATTTGTATCATCCGTCAGAGAAAATAATGGTTCGCAATAAGTCCGTGTAACTTCTTAGTTTTTCTTCAAGCAGCCTCCAGATGGAAAACGATTTTGAGTCAACTATAGTCATAAAAAGTTTCAAGCAATACCGGAGTGCCTAAGACCCTTAGTTCATTTTAAGTTTATTTTAACTAAACCATAGAAACCGTGATGTTTAATGAACGTTGTACAAATTCCCAAGACTTTTTTGACAAATTGTATATGCACGCGTATAAATGTGTTGCCATACTTTAGCTGTTGCTGGAACCTGTTAAACTTGACACTTGAAACATAGCACACGTTGATGTAGGTGACGTAATTTATTCGAAAAGTGACTAAAGTAAAGGTATAGCAAAGCAGGAAATAGTCCTCCGGCGTATTGCATCCATTTCTCGGCTTAATTGTACCAGATGTTGTTCCTAGCATGTCCTAGTGATGGCTTCGCATGGTTGAAGCGATTTATCTCCTCAAAATATGATGAAAATTAAACCACAGACTAATGGAGTGGATAAGATCACAACCGATTTTTGTAGGACTGGTATTTCCGTAGGTAGGTAAATAGAGAAACTGACTACACACAGATGTTACCTTTCACGTTGATCTGGTGTTCATATATATAATCTGATATCATGAGATCTCCAAAACATACTTGCTTGCTTTACATTTCCCCATAGTATCTACTACGTTGAGTACATCAACAATGCTAACAACGTGCATACGCGAATAAATAAAAATTTTGCTGGCATATCTCGAGTTAATTGTGTGTAAATGTTTATATGCAAGTTTTGAATAGAAAATTATGTTCGCTATTCAGTAACCCAAATTTAATTATATTGTAAAAGTTATAAACATACACATCCGTATATATATATATATATATATGTAAATTTGTAAATGTGTTTGTTTCAACTGTTGCGCCTTTATTCATATCTAATCTTTGTAAGCAATTAGTCAATACGCAACAAGTTCCACTTAAACATTATTTTTCTTTTTTTTTCGGTTTTCTTTAGTTTTCAAATTCAGATAAAATTCAAAGCGCAATCAGATTCTGTTCAATTAATGCGTGCGTGTGTCAGTGGGCATTTCGTATGCCAGCATTTGCAAATGACATACAAAATAAATTATCATCACAAGACAATCTTAACTCCTTTTTCAGTTTACTTCAATTGCGTCGCTTTACATTAAATTAAAGGGAAACTAAGTTTATTTCTCTTATTGTGTCTCTTAGCATCAAGCTAAGCAAACCCAAACTGTACATGAGATAATGACAAAGCTGTTTCATTCATCTCTCGATTTACACGATATGTAGGTTCTGTCGAAAATCGTTTTCATTCTTAGAGAATATAAAAATAAATTTCGACTGAGCAAATAATGTAAAGAAATGCCATAGATTAGCTTAAAGGACCCGCAAAAAAAAATATATGACTACCACAGTCTAAGTTTATTTTTTTATACCTTTCTCTGTACCCATCACCGGGATATATTCATTGTATCGCATGATTGCAATACCCAGAAGAGTGGGACGATAAAATGATATAACATTGGTTACCAAAGTCTATGTTTATTTTTTTATACCTTTCTCTGTACCCACCACTGGGGTATATTCGTTGCATCAGATGTCTGCAATACCCAAAAGAGATTGTATAAACTATATATACTCTTGATCGGCATGAGATATTAGTGAATTGATTAAGTCATGTCTATCTGTCTGTCCACCTGCGTGGTGTGTTTTTCATCGCAAATACGAAGATATCGTCTTCGAATTTGGTAGAGACATTGGGAATTTTCCCACATAAGTTGGTATGGAAAATGGACCGAATTGGTCAGAGAACACGCTCGCAATAAAGCATAAACCGAAAGCAACTCCGTTTTTGTAAGCAAAACTTTATGGATTTTTGCTCCTTACTCATACACAATATGATGGACACCACGACGTGATAAATTAACTTTTTCTTGACAATATCACCGGTAAAGGTATCACAGGAAAGGAATTTTAGAGTAGAATTCGACAAGCTTGTTGTTGCAATGTTAATTGTAAATTAGTTGTGATGGACGTCACGACATGCTGGAAAATTTTTTTCTTCGAAATACCGTCCATATGAGTATCAAATGGAAGGGCTTGCAGAGTAAAATACGAAAAGCTAAGTGCGTCAATTCTAAATGAATTATGGTGGACGTCGCTACATAATGGCTTAAAATTTTTCTTACCAATACTTTTTAGTAAAGTTAAAAGTGAAAGATTTTGTACGACAATAAATAAAAGATTTTAATAGCATGGGTATGTGAGCTTCGGCCACAGCCGAATATGACCTTTTCATTTGGTAAACCTTGTATTTATATAAGTAATGTTTCGAAATGGGAAAGTAAGCTTTCTTCGGTATGAAAAAGTCAAATGCTAAACAACAATCCAAATGCCTACCACTCCGGCACTTCCAAAAGCATTGTGATAATTGTCGATATATCATTAGATTGATCCGCATACTAAAATTTAGGAGGGCAGCTTTTAATATTTGTATCAAATTTTAGTTCGACATCTGCTAAAGTTAGTAAGTTATAGCAACCAATTATTTTACATTTCAGTTTTTATACCCATCATCGAACAACGAGGGATGTATTCATTTTGTCAAAACGTATGCAACGCCCAGAAGAAAGTTACAGAGACCCCGCAAAGTATATATATTCTTGATCAGCATCTAATGGTGAATCGATTTGAGCATGTACGTTTGCCGGTGTGGATGTCTGTCCGTCTGTAGATGTCTGCTTTAAGCAATCTCTTGTCCGTAAAAATGAAGCTATCAACTTCAAATTCGGCAGAAACATTGGAAGTTGTTGCATGCAGATTGATATAGAAAATGGGCCA
This sequence comes from Glossina pallidipes, assembly GCA_000688715.1. NCBI lineage: Eukaryota > Metazoa > Arthropoda > Insecta > Diptera > Glossinidae > Glossina > Glossina pallidipes. The sequence goes on from KK499830.1 coordinate 1,089,981, forward strand.
AATCAGTCGAAACACATGCCCACAGCGCCATATAAACTGAGAACATCTCCTTTTTTCGAAAGAAATAAGAAATTGGTTTATGACCATTACAGAAAATTCAACGCAAATTCTACGAGCGATGCTGCAGTTACTGTAAAATATGAAAAAAATTGGCCACGCCTACCCAGTATTACAGCGTATCAAAATTTAATATTTTTTTAATACTTTTGTAAAGCGCAGAAAGCAACTTCCAAAACCCCATAAAGTATATAAATTCATGGCCAGTTTTGAATGTGGAATGCACCTAAGCATGTCCGTCTGTTCGCCTGCCCAACTGTGTAACATTTGTGGTAAACATTCTCTTACTAGCGAACATGAAGAAATCGCCTACAAATTTGCAAAAGAGTTTGGAAATGATCTATACCTTTAAAAGACACGCCTACAACGCCTTCATGCCTATGCGGCAAAAGCTATTAAAAATCAGCCGTGCCCTCTCCATATCCTAGAGCATGAAAATTTGGCTTTCATTAAACATACGGTATAAGACGATCCTGGCTTATCCATACTTTAAGCTTCTATCACAGATTTGCAAACGCTTTAGACCCAAGAACGAATAACTGGATCAAGAATTATACTTTTATTAAATCTTACATTCGATGTGAATAAACATTTGAGTCGAGGCCCCCAAACACAATACTTATAAGATTGATCTTTTTCACGGGCATAAACTTGTAAATAAGTTAAACGCGAAGACGATGTCTTCTGTGTAGTTAATAGACATGATTTATGCATGCTTTGAGGCATTCTTTTGAAAACATTAACAAGAGACGTATTTGTCGACGGTTTGCACTATTCACTCAACAAGTGTTTGCTTAGGCACTAAAACTTTCAATAGTCACTGGCTCCACAAAGTTACGTAACTCAAAGTTTTTTTTTCATCTTTTTTTTTTTTTTTTCTTAAACAACTTCCTTCCATCGCCTTTGGTTGGTATTGCGAAAGGATAAAAGAATCAATTCGATGAGTAATATGAAGTTTTTCTACTGTTAAATAAAACAGCAAACATTCGTTTGTAAAGCGAAATAAAGTAAACATTTTTTTTTTTTAAATCGATGAGAAAAGGAGCGGAAAAGTGAGACAAAAACTATTTACAGGTACTTCTATGAATTGATAAAAGCCGTAGAAAAGAAGCAACGTGTCTTATTGGCATGATAAGAATGTGTTTTTAATATAACGAAAAAGTAGTTAACTTGAAAATCGTGCAAAAGTCACGTGGGACTTGTTTTCATTAATATTTAATGTGTTCCGCATTTGTAATATTCGTCGTAAGGAATGATTGATTATTGCTTTCATTTTTTTTTTTCTATAAACCACTTACGACGAATGGAGGCATATAAGATCCATGAAGCACGTACTGCTTCACTTCTGATTAGCCTACCAAAGCGACAAAAGGTGATGAGATTTGTTGGGAATACTTAAGACCGTCAAGTATTGAGATGGAAGAATTTGAAGCTGGAAGTTGAAGCTTCCCTTGCAATTATAATCGCTTAAAAAAGATGTGCTCCACCTACAAGTTTTGTCGCATATATTCATTGTTATCTCCTCACAAATACTTGCGAGAGGGACTATATAAAGCTTCGTTGAAAACAGGACTTTAGTGAGAAAACACGCCCACAAATCTAATAAAATGGATATTACTGCTTATAAGAACTTATAAGAATCACCTTATAACAGAGAGCTTATAACAACTTGTAACAGTCACCTAAGAGTTGCAAGCAAAAATCGCTTAGTTTAACACGCCCACATTTAAAAAAAAAGTACAATGCAAGCAATTGATCTGGTAACTATCAAAATCTATATTCATCCTCTCCCTCTCTCTCTCTCTCTCTCTCTCTCTCTCTCTCTCTCTCTGTCTCTCTCTCTCTTTGTTATAATACTTTTTTTTTTTTCATTTACCTTTTAAAGCCGGACATATACGTTTCCATATACTTATGCAACCGCAACGATGAAACTGACCCAATGCTAATTCCATGTAGAACAAAGGCAAACCGCCAAATACTAACATAATACAGTAGGGTATAAGAAATGCTCCGCCACCATTTTGATAGCAAATATACGGAAAACGCCAAACGTTGCCTAAATCAACAGCGAATCCAACTACTGCTAAAAGGAATTCGGCTTTTTGATTCCAGGTTTCTCGGCGACGCTCCGTAACAGAGACAACTAGAGTTCGCTATCGTAAACGAAACAAGAGTTAACATGACATTAGTTCATATCTATATAGAATAATGAAGAAATCATAGAACATGACACCTATCACGTTATGTTATTCATCGCCCGCTGATTCATTGATGCTGATATTGGCGTCCGATGTTGTTCTACTCAGACAACATATTAAATGAAATTTCCTTCAAAAATAAATGGTTAGCACTTATACTAACCCGGTTTACTATAATCAACGGGTTAGCGAGAGTAACAGCAGTTCATAGCTGAAGGTTTATTTCTTTGTTCATTAATAAAATCTCATCACTGAGAGTAATTGTTTCGAACCAAACAAAATTAGCTTGTGTCTGATGAAGATTTAGTTATGGCTCTTAAGCGGGCTGGCAATGATATTCCGGGTCGAAATTAGCCTGTGCCTGGTAAACGTATAGTTGTAGCTCTTAAGTGGGCTGACAATGATATTCCACAAAAGCAAAATTAGCTTCCAGTTTCAATACTGGCATGTAATGAATAACTTCAGGATACCATGCACAGCCGTTATAATCTCTACAGATTATCTAGTAATGCGCCTTACAGAAGTAAGAACATTGTGACTGTGCCTATGATGCTTTCCTGCTTAGAATTGCCGCTAGCAATGAAAAATTTCGATGGTTAACACTCTCCGGTAGAGTTAAGAAACAAGAAGAAAGATTTAGATGTGACATGTCACGAGATAATCTCAAAATAGATAAACGAAAGCAAAACAAACTTTCGAAAAGATTTTTGTGAATTTTTTAATTATTATATTTTGTCTTTATTTCCTTTATTTAACATACACTCGGAATTAACTGACGTTGCATCTATGCTCTTCAGATCTAAACCAACTAATAATATTTGTATATGAAATACAAAAACAGAAAAAAAGAAAAGAAAAGGTATTTACCTCATTAGTCTTCAGTTTGGACGTTAGCTGATATGTTGTTTTATCGGGTGTTGTATTATTGTCGGCATCATCTTCATTTGAATCGTCTTCGGTGGGAGCCGTGGGCGAATCTTTATTATTACTCCATGGTACGGATGGACTACTTATTGCGGTTGTTGCTCTTAAATTGTTTACAAATTCATTGCTATTGTTCGGCTTCTTTGTATGATCCATCATATCTGCTATAGCGTTATCAGTCAACGGAAGGTGTTCAAATATGATTGCGGCAGTTGTGAGTTGAAAGTTGTTTTTGTTTTTTATGTTGTTTTTTGTTGTTTTTTAATTTGCGGTTTAGCAAATTGTATTGATATTGTTCTCGTCTCTGATTTTTACTAACTTCTCTCATCCACTCTCTCCCTCTCTCTCTCTCTCTCTCTCTCTTTCTCTCTCCCTCTCTCTCTCTCTCTCTCTCTTTCTCTCTTTCACTTTCTCTTTCTTGTTCGTTCCTTCTCTATCCCACTCACCGCTTGTCCAATCTATCTCAGCACTTTACCGCGCAAATTGCTAATGCAATTGCATACCGCAATAAGAGCAGCAAACACACATTGTTGCTTGGCCGACAAGATCTCAAATAACAAAATAATATAACTGTGAAAAATGTGTATTGTAATATTATTGTAATTTTAATGAAACACACACACGTACACAAAATCACAATTAAGTAATAAGTGCATAATAAGTGTAAATATAAGCAAACGATGAAATCGAGTTCTTGTTTTTTTTTTTAATGCAATTACTTTAACTACAGCAACAGAAGTTTGTTTTTTTTTTTTTTTTTTTGCAATCCGACTGTAAATCGCGTTCCTTTGATTGTTGTATGTTATTAATATGTCTGTCAGTTTTGCTTTTGTCATGTTAATGAGCATTTCGGAATGATTGATTTAATGATACAGTTACCTGACAACGTGTTAAACGGCTTTAAAAAATTTTCATAAATTTTGCGCACTGCTTTATATTAAAGCAAGTAACAAAATTGCATCCGTCACAAGGCAACAATAAAAATTGTTTCCAACAATTTTTTCAAATTTTGTCCATTTTAATTATTTTCCCCCTTTTTTACTAACATGAGACTTGTTTATGCTACGTGTAATTGCCGATTTTAATCTTGGTTTATGAACTCCAAAAAAAAAAAAATAAGCCCAATCTTAGCGTGACGGGTTAGTGCTCTAGTTATACCCTACACCAGGGTATATCGGGTTCGTGTGCATTTGTGCAAGATTTTCTTTCGATTTTTGCTTCTTATACGCTTAACTTAGAGGAACTTTTTCTACTCTTCAAGAGGAACCTGAAATGCACGCAACTTTTCCTACACCAATCGTTTGGGATTCATTTTCTGTATTGATTTAATTGCTTCTGCCCGTCTTTCCTCCTGTTTAAGAGGAACCTGAAATGGACACAACTTTTCTTACTGCAATCGAAGCGGAATCATTTTCTGCATTGATTTAAGTACTTCTGTCCGTCTTTCACCCTTTTCAAGAGGAAACTGGAGTGGACGCAACTTTCCTTACACCAATCGAAGCCGAATCATTTTCTGTATTGATTTAAATACTTCTGTCCGTCCTTCATGGTACTTTTCCTACTTTCCAAGAGAAAACTAAAATGGACGCAACTTTTCTTACACAAAACTATTCGGAATCATCTTTTATATTGATCTGACTACTTTCGTCCGTCCTTCTGGGTAATTTTCCTACTTTTCAAGAGGAAACTGGAGTGGACGCAACTTTTCTGAGACCAATCGAAGCAGGATCATTTTTTATATTTATTTAATTATTTCTGTCCGTTCGTCCAGGTAGTTTTCCTAGTTTTCAAGAGAATACCGAATTGGATGCGACTTTTCTTACACCAAACGATTCGGAATTATTTTCTATGTCGATTTAAGTACTTCTCTCCGCCCTTCTGTGTTTTTGTCTGTTTGACGCGTTTCCATATATTTTCTCGTTCAACTTACAGCAGGCACTTTTCGAAATCTTTTGGCTAAGCATGCCACATTGTTATATTCAGTTAGTGCAAACCTATGTAACACGAAAAAAGGCTTAAGATAGACCCACCTTTTATTAAACGGATCGATTCAGAAACATAATCTAAGCCTGCCTGTCCGTGTGTCCGTGTGATATCTCTTCATATCAATTTATGTTCAAGCTACAGCTCGCAATTTTTGAGATAAGTTGATGAAATTTGGTACAGCGACGTAGTTTGATCCAAGGACGAGTGCTATTGAAAATGGTTCAGATCGATCCACTTTTTCGATCACTTCCCATATAACGCTCTCTTCTAAAAAGTCGTAATATGAAAAAAAATGACAATTTTCAAAATTTGGACCATCTCGGCCTATTTTGACCCATAATAATAATTTCATACAAAAATTGGAATTGTGTTAGACAATATGATGTAGAGATCTAGGAATGGTCGCTCTTGTTCGACTACAATGTTTTCACTTGTTTTTATTATTATTATAAATGAACTCGACCGGACCATTATCCTTTTTTGAAAATGTCATTGTATGCAAATAATTTGCAACTTTTAATATTTCCTGATAAATATCGATGAAAAGCATTTGTGGGATGAGATCTCATTTTGCACTTCTTTGCACACACAAAAAATAAGTTATTATGTGGGAGAGAGGTTTCACATGTAAATTTACTTTGGGAGATTCTACTTTTCGAGCCGATGGATTCTCTCGAAGAGTGAAATCCTATTATGATTATTTTTTACCTGGTATGACAAAATCAAGTGATGAGCAATCGGCAATGGACGAAGTGGTACTTAAATATAATAATTGCCCGACTAACTTGCTAAGGACGATGTTTAAGACATACTCCAGGATCTAAACACACTAAGTTTTAGTATTTTATTCTCAAGTTTAAAACAATCTAAACTTAGTTCAAAAGGGCCAAAGCACGACAACTGTGTACCCTTAAAAAAAAAATTTTATTCGTCTTAAAAGATGGAAAACATTCGCCTACTTTGTCAATAAATGTATTTTGACCATAAGACCAGGAGTCACGAAATTACCACGTCTCTCCAGCCGTTAAAGGAAAGTGCATCATGTTCGCAATCATATTGCAACTTGAATGACAAATTTGTGCGCACGAGGGTGATAGGTTTTATTTTCGTGAATTCTTTCATACAAACATTCATAATAGCTACTCTTGTTGTTTAACTTGGCAATATTCCAGAGGATCAATGCATCATTTTTGTATGCGCGACCGGTCACGATGCTGGCATTTGGAAAGTGAATATTTAATCTGTGGTTGTTCGTAAACAGTTAAAGTCCCACCGATAGTTAACGGATTGTCTAAGAAATTGTCCCAATCGATGTCATACTTGAACATCACTAGCATCTTTCGGCCTTGGGCATCAGGCGGCGACTTGGTCACTTTTTCGATTTGATGGAATCGTTTATTTACCAGTTTAGGTTTGGATACAAAACCACAACTTGGTTAAGTGCAACTGTTCGGAAGAAAACGGAAAACAACGGGTTTTCCGCTACGAATGCTGCACACGCACTATGAATTCTCATCAATCTATGTACTCTTAGAAGTGCCACACAAATAATTTTAATAATTTGAAAGGTTGCCGACTCACGTATATGCCATGAAAAGGAAATTACACCAGATTCGACCCAAGGCTAATGCGTTTTTTTTTTTAACTTTTTCTACTTGTTTTCATTTAAATTCCGCCCATCGGCCGGGCAGCAACGATACACAATAAATTATGCAAATATTTGTTATTTTATGCTCATCGTCTCGTGGCGTTATGTGATTTCATAAAAAAATATCTGACATTGTAAGCGATTAAAATTACTTTAATCCAGTAGGTGTTAAGGATGGACATGCATATGTTTTACTTTTCTATTTTTTTTTTTAATTTTATTTTATTAACAACCTTTCCTTGATTGTGTTGATCATGGATGGATGGATGGATGGATGGATGGATGAAGTGATGCTATCGGGTAAACAAATCACTACAACAAGTATTATTTCGCCTCATGTACTTTCCTATATCGAAGGCTTCGATAAATATGTTATACCACGAGGCCAAAAAAAAAGAAAAATGGCCATGACGCATATACAAACAAAATCCCAGTAATAATCTTTACGGCAACAGTTAACTTTCCAATGAAAAATTCTAATGTTGTGCGATTTCTTCTATTTTATTTGATTTTTTGCCTGCCGATGGTTGCGTGGTGGGCGTAAATGTTTTAGTGAACCGATTTGCGAACTCTAGTGCTCAAATGTACCTGACCTGGAACATACACTGGTCTATTCTTATCGAGAAATTTGAATAAAATTTTGTTGACATCAAAGTTTTTTTTTGTATTACCCTTTCCATCATCAATTCTACCACACGTCAAAACGGAGTCCTAATAGAGTGCGTATAACAAATTCACGTGAACTCCTTTTCAAATCTTTTTTAACAATCGTTGATAATTTCACATTTTATTGTTCAATGCGTAAATTATGCGCATATGCGCTCACTTCAAATACGCAAACACTACTACTACTACCACTACTACTACTAACGCTACTAATTATTATTTATTTGCTTTATTCCCTAATGAGCAATTGGTGCTGGGCTACATTAGGTATTATTCGAATCATTTGAGCTGAATGCGGAGAATAAAAATGAGTACAAGTGATTTCTATGCCCCTCTAAATGATAAATGAATGTTTACCTTAACATCGTCATCATTTAGAGAAACGCCTATAATTACACATTATTCAAGCCTTTTCTTCTTAATCTTGAGCTTGAGTGATTTATCCGATCGAACTGAATCGTTCTAGTAAACTAATGTCTAGGTATGCAGATAAAAAAGCAAAAATTAACTGACAATATTATTATTATTATTATT
>KK499830.1:1098241-1297030 GCA_000688715.1 Glossina pallidipes
ATCGAGACTCTTGCCTACTCGGCCACTCAGGCGGATAATTTTTTTTTTTTTCTAATACCTGAGCTTAAAATTAAAATGTATTAAGCTTGGAGGAAGTTAACCATTTGTTTAACTACCACTATCCATGTGTATGTATATATTATTATTATTAAAATTTTAGACTAATGAAATAAATTCTTAGACTAAAAAAAGATATTGAGCACTAGCAACACAGGCTATCGGCTCTAATTTATAAAAATGTATATTAGATATTGAGCCTAATAGTTTTAATAAAGTAATATATTGAATTGATATTCTGTTCTGAAGCTGAGCCAAGGAAAAGATAAGGCAGTCACAGAGAATGTGTTTTATAGTAAGAATTTGTCCACAACTGCAGACTGAACTCAATACTTTTGCTCATTTCCTTTTACCTTTCGATTTTACTCAAGGTTTTAATTAATGAAACAATCAAAACTGAACGATCATTATTTACGCGATCTAAACTAAAGACAAACTCTTCGTGAATAGACTAAGCACTCCTTTATAAGCTCTTTTTCGATTAAATGAAATTTCATCCACGAAAATTGTTGGTTTAGTGTTTGGTGCATGCCAGTTGTTTGATTAGATACTTGAACAAACGAGCTTAGGGGAGACTAGAGCTACTTCTACCTTTCCCTTCTTGGGCCTTTTTCAAAATTGTTTAGAGGGTTTCTAATACATTCGATAGTGCTCAACCTACAGAGTCTATGAATATGTACAAAGATGTGTAATTAGTGTTGCATCCATACAAAAGTATTGTCCTTAAGTTTTATGTACGGATATAATTAGTCCAGATGTATACACAATATGTGTATAGAAGTTTTTTGGGGTTCGGATTATGTGCCAACAAAAACTTAAGAGATGGCGTGCGTTACTTTTTCTGTTGAAGTTGTGCGGAATTACTGCTGACTAGAGACGGGTATTGCAAAATGTACTCCACCCAATGTGTGAAGCGAAGACGAAACGTTAGCATTCCGAAGAATTACCTGAGTGTAGTATGCTCTAGATTGCTACAGTTCCACAACACCAGATGATGCAATGGATTCGATTACCAAAAGAAAAATGGTTACGATGCTCAAAAAGCGAGTGATTTTCCAACGTAACGACTTTCGGCCACATATTGCCTAATTCATTCATTCAGGAAACGTAAACTAGAAATTACTGCCTATTTAGTTTTTCCGTTTTATCTTTTTTTGGTTTAACTAACATTCATTTTAATCAGTGATTGACTAACTAATTTTTCGATTGATAAAAAAAAATCGTTTCATAAATAGCCTTAAAAAAACTAGTTGTACTTTTGCCAAGCAACCCGTTATGCCCTACACCACTTGTGGTACAGGATACATTAAGTTAGTGCGGACGTATGTAACACTCAGAAAGGCTTAATATAGACCCACCTTTTATTATATCAATCGATGCGGAATCATTTTCTAAATCGCTCTAAGCCTGTCTGTCCGGTTGTCCATGTATTTTTGTGTTCAAACTGCATGTCGCAATTTCTGAGATATTTTGCTGACAGTTGGTACATAAACGTACTTTGGCCCAAGAAGGAAAACTATTGAAAAGGTTAAGGATTGATCTACTCTTTTCATCGCTCCCAAGATAACGACCTATTCTGAAAAAATTGCAATTTTCAAAATTTTTCGGCAAAAATGACCAAGTAGTAGTAGTATTTCGGAATTCTAAATAGGTGTGAAAACTTTGGACTGGCTAGGACATCAAGTCCATACTTGTGTTTTAGGGCGCATCTTGATTTCCTGCATCATGAACATAGAAATTATACATATTTTTTCCAAATTACTTGCATAACAGTCCGCATAACTTATTAAAATAAATTTTCTAAAATTTTTATTACGATTTGTTTTTCTCAAAATTGAATTGTAAGACTAAACTAAGGATGTATGCATTGAACGTTGCGCGGTCATCAATAACACTTGAATAGATGGATGGACATAATTAAATCCACTCGAATATATGAGATATGTAGATAAAGGAAGTTTGGGTTTTACGGAATATTAAAGAAAAAAAAATTAACGGTAGGCAGCAGATAGATACAGTGAGCGCTCTTTATATTTAAGCCGCAGTTATAGATGAGGCATGCAAGGCTAGTTCCATGTTTTATAAATGGATTCGAAATTAAAAATAATTTGTTTAAGTTTCCATTATTAAATCTCTCTTAAAGAGTGATATTTGTCTTAAGATTTTTTTCTTTGATTAGCTCAGATAAGGCCATTGATATTCAAGAACGATGGCCAAGAAGCTTGATTGGGAGATGAAATTTTAATTGGGTAAAAAATTCGATTTTGCCAGCATATTGGCAGAGCTGTGGCAATTGTACAAAGACGCTATTGATGGCAAAAAGTTTTGATTAAAATCCTATCACACCCACGGAGGTGTTCCAAGCCAGTAAGTCACTTGTACAGTTCCAACATTGCACTTTGAAAGTGAAACAAACCTTTTTCAAAATTATGCCGCTTGAAAGCTGAAATGGCTTTTTCTCGAAACCATATTTTCGTACTTCGCTTTTGAACCGATTGTCTTGAAATTTTAATCACAACTAGAGAATAACACTTTTTAGTGGATCTGGTGGTCGGTTCGCAAAGAACTTTTTCAACAAAAAAAAAAAATTTAAATCGAAGCATTTTTTTGAAAAAATCCTACAAGACCTTCATTTTGTTTTTAAAAATAACCAGAAACAACAACAATTGTTTTGTCTTCTAAATATTGTCCTGTACATATATGCAAAAGCCCGATGATTAATAAAACTTTTAACTTTATAAACACTGGTCCTAGTTTGAATGCACGCGAAGCGATATTTTTTTCCTTTAGCGTTCGACTTGGTCTTTAATATGCAATGCAGGTGTTGTTCTTATTATTATTTACTTAATAGTTTTTAAAAATTTTACTTACATTTTGGAATTACAACTGTTTTATTTTACTTCCAAGCATCGTTTATTAATTTTTTTTTTTTTTTTATTTCTTAAGAAAATAAGTTAAAATAATAAAAAAATTTTTTTTTTTTTTTTGTATTTTATTTCTTAATATAAAGTTAATTTTTCACAATATTAGTAAGATTTTTAGTTGAAAAAATTTTTGGATTTAAAAACGCGTAACGCCTGGAGCGGACTGACGAATTCATTGCAAATGTTTCCCTTTTTATACATGTCATCGAGACAAACACACGGGCTGGCGAGGACAAGAGGTGCAAATGCGCGCACATACTGTTATCCTTTTTGCTATTGTAACTTTTTAAATCGAAGAGAGTCATTACATTTTAAGCTTAAGCCGAACATCTTGATACCTTAACCCGGATTTTATAAAAATATTTTACGCAATTTATTTTACAAGTGATCGGTGCGTACTTCGTTAAATGGCCGTCTATTTGCCTAAGCTATTGAAGGCAGTCTGTTCTCTATAGATCTAAGTAAACTGGTCGTTCAATAGTTTTAAATCTTATTGTCATTATTGGTAATTGAGTCAAAGAGTAAATTCGAAGACTAAAATCTTTAACTTAAGTCCGCATTATTTTTACGTCACTAAGTGATACAACCGCGGCTTGTTTCCCGATTCATTCAGTTATCCTTAATTCCATCACATCAAGCCTCGAATATGTTTCAAATTTTTCGAAAATTTTGAAAGAGCTTGCCTAAGATCGAATCCAAGTACTACTTTATTTCGAAATGTATGTAAGACTTTTAGAGGCATTGGAGGAACGCTTTTAGATAAAGCGTTTCTAAGTGGAAAAGATAATATACTCTGCCGACTTGAGTATAAAGAGCAAGTACTGCACACACACACATATGCATGTATGGACGTTACACACACATACACGAACATTGCTTATCAGTTTTGCAGATAATTGATTAAGGGGGAGGAGCTGCATTGATTTGCAACAAACTGTTGCTTGCATGATTTTGCTACTTTTCCTTCGTTTATATAACATTTTCGTTTTTATATTTTATTTTATTTTTTTTTTCGTTTTTATTAAGGAGTATTGTTTTAATTTTTTATATATTAAAAACATATATGCATATAGTTATGCATTCTTGTGAATCATTTCTTTCATGATTGTTAGCACTTTTGTAATCGTACTCTTAATAGATGTTAAGCGCCGATGAAACTCCTGGGTGGAGTTTATAGTATCGATTCTATTTTGGATTAAATAAGAGAGACTTTTTATATATTTAGCTTAAGTCAAAGTTTACTTTTTTTTGTTCACCTCTAGATTATGGTGAAATAAGAGGTCTCTGCCAAAAGTCTCAATCAATGTATTAAGTGCATGTTGTTTGATAATTTTTTCCTTTAAGAAAAATTGGGGAAAATATTTGCCCATCTTTGCGACAACATGACGATATCGTGCCGAAAGCACGATATTGATTTGGCATTGAGCCATTTTTCAGGCAAGTCAGGCTTCATTGATCTCAACAAGTGGCAATCAACAGACGCTATTTCTGCTAGGTGCAGCAGAACTCCATATTCGAACGGGAACAGTGTATCCTTGACAACTCTTGCATTGTGTGGACGGCCGGTGCCATTCAAGAAATTTGACTTTGCTTCTGTTATCCACTATTTCTGATCTTTTTTTGCAAAAATACATCGCAGTAATAGTTTGTTTTAGGAGCGCGTAATACACTACACCTTGCTGGTCCTACCGTATGCACAGCAAAACTGTATGCCCATGAATATTCAGCGACAGTGTCGATGTGGATGGCTCTCCTGGACTAATCCATCGCTTTTGAGCTTAGGATTATCGCAGTGGATCACTGTTGATCGCCTGTCATAATACGTCACAAAAGGTACTCTCTTTCTGCCTGGCCAGCAATGAAACCTCCAATGTTGAAACGATTCGAAATGGCCTTTTCAGTCAATTCGTGTGGTAGCTATTTTCCCTCCTTCCCTCCTGGCCAGCAATGAAACCGCCAATGTTAAAACGGTTCGAAATGGCCTTTTCAGTCAATTCGTGTGGTAGCTATTTTCCCTCCTTTTGGATCTTTCTCATCGCATGTAAGCGTCTAGAAACGTCTTGATTCATCAACTGCTTTGTTGTTCAAAAATTCTTTACGTCTTACAAGTGATTGTCTTCGAACTTTTTTGGTCCTCCAGGCTGTTCTTTGTCATCGAGATCAAAATCGTGCTCTGTAAACCGTTGAAACCAAAACCGATATTTGGAATAGGATGGAGCAGCATCTCTATAAACTTCTGAACGTGTCTAATGTATTTCGGCAGTAAATTTCCTCCAATGAAGTAACCAAAGTTCTGAAAGTCGAAAATGCAATTTTGAGCTTTCCAAGATTAGTGCTTGTATACGCTGAATAACTCAATAACAGTAAATAAGAAGCTTGAGAAGGTTGAAAATCATCGAATTTAGCCGTTGTGTACGTTGATGCTACGCATTACTTTAGCATGTTCACAAATAGATATCGCTGATCAAAATACATGCAACCACCCATTATTTCTGGTTGCTTGTGATATTTGATTGCAAAATAAAGCGAAACTCCGCTTATACATTATTTGAAAAGCGTATTTTTGCATAACATCGTTCCAAAGAGGTCAGTGAGCGCCTTGCTCAACCATTATAGTTACATAAATAAAATTTCACGAAGATAAAATTCTTACGTGAAGTCTCTCCTGAAATCAACTAATTCCGGATATATATTTAGAAAATTATACATAGTTTGATCGAAAAGCAACGAGACATCTTAAAGTATACAAAATCCTAATCTTACATTTCGAATCGAACCCTTGTGACATTGTAAATAGCATGAAAAAAAATGTTTTGTAGTCAGTTCCATCGATTAGTTTGTATTTGGTCACTGACTGAGCGAGACAAAGTTTAAAGTATTCCGCGACTTTTTTGTGAAGTCATTAAAAAGTTTGTTTACGTGGCATCCAAAACTATTCATATTCCAGAATGGTCCCGCTTCTGCTTAAACTTTCTGTGAATAACTTTTCTGGGTCAGTAACGACTGCACATTTTTTCCCTACGCAAGCAATATTTTGCGGTTTTATAACTGCGAACGAATTTATATTCATACTGGCAATCCCTTTCAAAACATATCTTACGCTCCTATTTGCCTGCCCAAGCTCAATATCCTATTGCATGTCACCACTACATTGAAGTTATTTCCAGCGGCCCATTTTAGAACTTGGACAAACCTAAACTTATCCAGCCAACCGCTCGGTGGTGACATCTCCCCCCCCCCCCCCCCATCCCTTTTCGAAAATTTTCTTTTACGACTATCTGAAATCTATATTTGCTAACATGTTGCTAAACTTTCGTCCATCTTTGCCCGACTTCTTAATAGAACAACTACAGCTATCTACCTATCGAAAAGGAATCCCCTTTTTTACTAATGCCGCGTACATATACTTTTTTAAATGAATGTATATTTATCGTCCATTCTGGTCGACACCTTGAGTTCTCTTTAAAACAAAATTGATGTTATTCTTAAGCATGTAAATTTTCCCCAATCCTGGGAGATAGAGTTTACTGCTATATTACTCATAGAGTAAGATGATTATTATTAGAATGATCTTTTCGTTCTCGCTACGCAGATGAGTTGCTCCTAAAGTAGGTACGTATGATATATTGACTTATATTGACCCCGCCGTAGCGTTCTTCATTAACTGCGATGTCTCTTAGTGATAACTTCATACTGTAAGCAGTGGCAATTCGTAACTGAAAAGTGCTCTTCAAAATGGTCGCAATAAACTTAAAGCTGGTCATCTAAATTGCCGACGTAAGAGACTTTCTTCAAACTCCACCAAATGTGAGAAAAGTTAAACCATTTTAAGGGATAACGTGTTTGATTTTTTCGCGATTTCACAAACGTAGCTTGATGGGAATATTTCTCATCGCGTTGTTAGTCTTTCACTTCATGTATTTTGTAGGAGCAACTGTTCGTCCAGAGATGGTGGCCTGAGTGTATTGTATCTAGGAAAATTAGGTTTTTCTAAATCGATCGTCATGGGGGCATTATGCTTAAGCCTCAATTTGTCAATTGTGCATAATCCTACACCTTCACACTATAGTCTGGCCAAAGATTCCACGTCTTTCTCAGACCAGTGTTTGATGAATAGTACCTCTACGATAAATTTTTCTGATCGGGTGCAACGTCCATCGTTATCGGGTCACTTTAAATTCTTTTAATTCTTTTAATTCTTTTAATTCTTTATATAAAATGTGCTGCGACTTCTTGTGTTCTTACAAATCTCTTTTCTTATGTTCACGTTGTTAGGAAAAGTATGCGGAGACATGTCTCCGCTGCAAAGTCCTGAAGAGAATTCTTCGGAAATTGGAAAATTTGTTGTTAGCTTTGCAATAGAGCTAAGAGTGTCACAAGAAGGGAGAGAATAAAAAAACATTCTCAAGAATTTTTTATGGGATTGGACGTGGCTAGGTGATGAAGTAGGTTTTTTGAATAATTTTTTATTAGCGATTGTTCTACTGATTCTTTCCCATTCCGTTGTGTTGATGATTCTGAAGTAATTGAGGCGGTGAATAAAGTGAAGTCTGGGTCTCTTGGCTGGGTCGACACCATTCCTATAAAGTTCATTAAATTTATATATCCACAAATTTGTGTTTTTTTTTTTTTTGGTAGATATAATTGATTTTGTTTTTACATTGTCTCTATTTCTAAGTTCCTGGAACGCTGCCCATGTTGCGCCTATGCCGACGTCTGATGAAGCCAAGAATAATGCTAGTGATTGTAGAACGATTTCGATTCTTCCGGCTCTGTCGAAGATTGCTGAACATCTTATAAAAGATCAAATAGTTCAGTCTGCAAGGAAAAATAATTATGAGGTTTAGAATGCTTTCCGTCCGAGCTATAGCGCTAAAACATATACATGAATTAGATTCGAGAACTGAGGATTTTTATTATTATGTAGTATATATTTATATATAGTTTTGTTACTATATATTTATATTTTGGCGTAGATGACTTTTCATTACTATGCTGCATAAATAAATAAAAATTGCTTTCGCTTGTTTATAGGATCGTTTGATCTTTCTGTTCGCAAAAACTAAAGATTTTTTAATTATCAACATTTGTGTAATATTTACGTAAAAGGAGTACAATTGCTGAAAATCATCATCTTTAACGAAAGAAAAAAAATGAGTTTGAGTCAAAGCCACATCGATCTTCTGATCGGATATCGCATTGATCGGGGGTAGCTGCCGGTGGAGTTAACCCAAACATTTTAACTTGAATTTGGAAAAACTTCATGAAATTGCAGATATTTGGAAAAAATTCACCATATTCTTCTTAATCCTTAAGGTTGCTTCTTTCTTTGACATACCACGGTAAGATTTTTATAAGTCTATTTCTCTTAACCAAACTCCAAGTTCAAATGCTTTATTTGCGCACTCAGGTGATAACATTTTCGCAAAACTGTAAGTAGACATTCTACTGTGCCGAGCTTTTTCCTCATCGCAACGGTATTAAATTTGACTCCTCTGGCCATCAATTGATTTGTCACATTGGTGGCAAACAGATCGCAGGTAAACGAATATCTATTTTTGGTTAAACAATCGGCACAAACATTACGTTCCAAGACAACTTGTTTTTGCATACTTTTCATATTGTGAAATAACCACCAAGACATGATGGTCTCCGACAGTTGGGGAAGAGACTTTATCGAAAAAGCCATTTGCAAAGAAAATCTAAATTGTTTCTCTAATTAATCCGTGTTGGCTTAAATGATAAAGTATGTCGTAGTCTTCATAGTCTTGCTGTCAACCTCATTATGGGCTTTTGCCATTTAAGGGCCAATAATTGCAATCAAGTTGGATCAAGATGTACATTTGCGTATGCTATTAATACAGAAACATTTCAAGCAGCGCTCGCAACGTAGCGGAGCAAACATTCCCGTATAAATATCCTTAAATATATAGCATACACTTTTCGAAGGCAGCGTAATCAGCCATACATAAAGACAATAAATAATATTCAAGCTTTAGCAAGTAAAGATGCTAAGTTAATTTAAACTTCTTCATTGAATTGGAAACAAAAAAGGGCTTGAAACGTTTGCTGTTTCACTTTTTATGGAGAATTAAACGTTGCAAAATAACATTCAAAATTAAAGTGGGTAATAACGATCGAAAAGTCTTTTTTTTACTTAATACAAAAAGAAAAAATGTAATTTAACAGAGCATGCCTTGCATTTAGTGAGGCAAAGTCTTTGTGAATGAATTTTATTTTAAATTTGGCAGCACTTACACCCGTTTGGTTATTTTTCGTGTCTATAAAAATTTTGTGATTTTATTATGTATTAAATTTTTTTGAAAATGAAGTTGTTACGATATAAATTGTTAACCATAACAAAATCTTTGCCTGTACAAAATCCGTGTCGATTAGTAAGTAAATATTCCAACGCTCAAGCAAAAAACGTAGAGACCGAAACGCAAAAATCTTTGAAAGTTGCAATCATCGGGTTGCCGAATGCTGGGAAGAGCACTTTTATTAACCATATAATTAATCGAAGGGTCAGTGTAGATGAATAAATGATATTGACTACTGGTTAACACAGAATGTTTTAATTTTATGCACAGATCTGTCCGACTTCATGCAAAGTTCATACGACGCGCAAGGCCAACAAGGCCATTTACACAACTGAGCAAACACAACTGATATTCTATGATACACCCGGATTGGTAACGGAAAATGAAATTAAGAAATTCAAATTGGAAAGCTCATTTACAAGCGCTTATCGTCATGCCGCTCAGCATGCTGATCTAATAGGAGTGATTCATGATGTATCAAATGCCTGGACACGTAAGGAACTCCCTTTTATTGTGATAGATACATTGAAAACGTACCCGCGTTTGCCTAGCATTTTAATAATGAATAAAATTGATGCTTTAAAATCGAAACGTATAACCTTGGAGTTAATACGTACCCTAACAAATGATACTTTGATTAATGAAAAAATGAATAAAAAAAGTAATAAACCACCTACAAGGGAATCGATACCAATAAAAAAACCAGCGAATGCCGATCGAGAAGTCAGTTGGAGCAATTTTAGTCGAGTATTTTTGGTTTCTGCTATAACTGGAAGCGGCTTAAACGATGTTCATGTAAGAAACGAGTGATTCGTTCTTTGACAATCTGTTTGCCTATAAATTTTTTAAAATTGCCAGAATTATCTTATCGCGTCAGCGAAGTCACGGCCCTGGGAGTATACAGCTGAGAACTTCTCGGATGAAACTCCAGAAAATCTTATCGTGGATAGTGTGAAAGCACGCTTATTGGACTATTTACCTCAAGAAATACCTTATAACCTGGAGACTTTTCTTGAATACTACAGCGTAGAGAAAGGTTAGGCGTTCGAATGTATCACTCCGCTTTCCCCATTTAAATTTATTCTATTTTAGGTACCATTTATGCATCGGTGGAAGTAGTGTGTCCTACACAACGCATTGAGCGCTTGGTATGCGGTGAATCCAATGGCCGTTTGCGGCAAATAACGGAACGCGTAACATCGGATTTAATAGAGACCTTTGGTAAACCGATATCATTTACTATTGCGACCAGTTCAAAAGAAAAACAGAAAAAAGTTAGTCAGTGAAAATTTATTTGTTTGAAAAGACATTTAAAAGGAGTTTCAAAATATACATTAAAGCAAGTTTAGATGGCTCACGAGTTTGTTAATTTTAGTATTTTTATCGGGACCTATTCCTAGCACTGTGGCTGTACCAGCATCCAATTGTGTATGCCCGGCATCATATACTATAACTGCAAGTATGCCGAGTTTTTCAGCTTCCTCTTGCAGCGTGATCAAATCATTATAACCACCAACACGTAACACAATTTTGGGCTGACCACTTGCCAGCCATAACTCAAGAATTCCTTGCGTCTCTTTGTTAGCGCTGCATTGAGCTTTTTGAAAGCATAATATAGCAGCGTGAGCGCATTGCGCTGCTATCTTGCCTTTTGACATTTTTATATCCGACCGCGCGACCAATGCAAGTTTAGTTGAATAGGACAAATTTTTGGCGAGGACAGATTTTAACAAGTTCTTAAACATTACTTATATATAATTTTTCGGTTTTATTTTATATGTGCGTACTTCTGGTTTTGAGCGTCTACGTATTTCTGCATACACGCCTTGAAATCTTGCACTTTATTCTGACAATGCCGCCAATCACCAAATTCTGCTATACACTCCTGAACCCTGTAATGATAATCGATGCAACCAGTTTTCTTCAGCATCAAATCGATGGGATCTTGTTCTATAACCTCAGGCATTTTTCTGAGCGATGTAAATTAGATAATTTCATTATTAGCCAGACCGAACATGAATAATTTATAAACCAATCAGCTGATGATGGAACTGGATATTACAAGTGCACTGATTATGTATAACGTACCTAGGTTTCATTTTGACTTTCGCGTTTTTTTGCTACATGTATTCGAAAGAGGTACGAGAAACGCTCTTCATTTATGTCACATAAAGCGTCAGCGAAATAACTTACTCTGTGCGGTGGCATCTGTTGTTTAAAATTGCATTTATAGCAGCAAATTGAAAATAATTTAAATTCCAAACAAAATTGTGCGCTTGGGTTACCTAAAATTTGTAAGTCTTTTTTATACTTGTGAACAACATTGTCGAGAGATTCTTTAGCGTAGATAAAGTTTAGGATTAGATTTATTTCTCAAGAACCTAAATTAAACCTATCCATGTTTCAAGATGAATGGCGTATTTTAATGGAAGAGCGGAAGAGCAGATTCGCATTACGGGAGTTGGAATAATTCTTAAATGTTTTTGTAGCGCTATACGACACTTGCACGCACTTGCTTTCGTCGCTTACTTGGAACATTATCCTCGTCCTCATAATCTATCTTGCTAGGGCTTTCAAACAAATATAAAAAACAATTGAAGATTTTTCTTGTGGCAGTGCTTCACAAAAAATTCGAAAGCTTTACTTATTTAAAATCAAAATTGCCTGCACTTTATTATGCGGAAAGCAATGCGACATAGAGTTTATATTATTTATATTATTTCAGTTCATTCGATTTTATCAAAGATTTTATGTAATTTTGTTTTTATTACGTAGGTGTGATTTTGTAATTGATTGAAACGTGTTGTTGGTTTGTTTAGAAACCAATTTGCTTCTTTACTTCCTCTGGAAATAAATTTCCGTTCATAATTCACATCCAAACGGTGGTCAAGGTAGCAGCATTATTGTTATTATTTAATATAATATACAAAATAATCATAAGCTACCAAGTTGGATGATATAACTTAAGCATAGGTGTACGTTCGACCAATTTTTCACGAGAAATTTTGTTGAATACATATATTAGTTGAATGAACCTGAGGATGGCAATACTAGTCCATAAAAGTGGTACAATACTCACAAAAATTGATAATCTGATAATTATTTGAGAGAATCCATCCCAGTGGTTTGTGAAAATGGAAGAAATTGAATATCGTGCTGTCATTAAGTATTTGTTTTTAAAAGGGAAAACGCCTGCACAAATTAAAGATGAGTTGGATGCCGTATACGGTGACACTGCACCTTCATTTACCGTGGTCAAACTTTCCGTAGCTGAATTGGAACGTGAGCGTTCTTAATTGACTAAAGGGTTAAGATTATATACATGAATGGTACAGAAAAGTCGTTAGAGGCAAATTCTTGCAAATTATTATTTTAAGAAATAAAATGCAGCAATGGTGCGGTGTGTGGTTGTGTGTCTAATAAACAGCCTGTTTGCTTTCCCTGACAATGTTCCAAATATTATTTTCACTCGCCACAGTCCAAATTATCACTTATGAGAAAAAACTGAGCCCAGATACCAGTTTTTGTAGACTGTGCAATGAATTTGGACAAGCAAGAAAGATTAGAACATTATTTCTTTTTTGATTTCCTCGAGACTATTGAATTCTCCAAAATTCTAGTCGTTTGTTAAAATGCTGCTTAGAGTGCGAACTAAAATTTCTAAGATTGCATGCTATTGCAATCAAAAGCGTCTACTATATAAAATCGGTAATTATTCGCAACCTTTCTCACAGTTGCTCTTTGCAGTCTAGCATAATTCTTTTTTTTTTTTTTGGTATATAAGGAGAAAATGGACCAGGTCTATAAATGAAAGACCTACCTATTCAGTAATGTAATGAGTTCTGATCACATAATCTTCTTAAGTGATCTTAAAAGCGACTTATTGGTGATGCTGTAATGATTATTTCTCTCGACTGGATAATTTACAAGTTGTAATAGACGATAGAGTACCGTCCATTGTGGAGTTTAGTCCAGAAGTTTGATGTCAAGCTTTGGGTGTATAGGATATGTTGATTTACGGAGTTGTAAAAACTGTTAAACAGTTAGGGCAGTTCCTTCTGAAAAATTTTAGTTTTTTTTTTTAATATATGTATCAAATTTTGCCGGAATTGAACAAAAAAAAATAAGAATAGTTTTTCTTTGCCAGTTGAAGTTTTATTTGATTGACGTAAATTATATTAAAATGAAATATAAAAGTAGAAAAACATAAATTTTGAAGTGACATGGATAACACAAGATTAATTTGGTTAAAATAATTGTTAAAAATGATTTTGTAAATAAATAATGAATTATGAACGACTTTTAAAGTTTAACATTCAACTTCCACAATGTCATTTTCTTGCAATGAATAAAAATCCAACGTTTTGGAGAGGTTGTCTAGAGGTACTACTAGTTCTGGATGCCTGGCATCAGTATAACACAATTGAGGTGCCATATTTATGCAATCCAAATGAAAACGTTTAACAATCAGGCCAAGAAGCGTTTGCACCGTAATCATGCGTGGAAATTTCTTTTCCCATATCTCTCCAGTTTTTTTGTTCAAAATACATATTTTTATTAAATTAGACACCTTTATATTTGCGCGAGGCACAAATTCAACAGGCGAACCGTATTCTACAAATATTTAAGAAATTTGTAGTTTTTAAGCTTTTTTTCGTACTTATTGCACTCACTTTTTATCAATAAAGCGTACGAACGATGCTTTTTATAAAATTCCTTAAGAGTTTCGGGCGATTTAGAAGCCTGAAGCCAGTCCAAAGCGTATTTCTTCCATATGTCATATTCTGCTCCACGTCTTTCTTCAGCCGAAATTTCTGCTCTGTTCACCATTTCGAGACTACTGATCAGACCGACCGCCTTGACTAGCATTTCATCAAAATTCGATTTTAAATGTGGAGTCTTACTTAAACGTTTCAATCGTGGTAATTTGTCCAATTCATTAAAAGCATCCACTTCATTCCATATGGGATTGTAAAGCATATTTAATTGTTCCAAGGATATAAACATGTCCAGCTTTGTGTTTGGTTCACAATCGGGCAGCTTTATTTCTTCGATACCATTTTCCATCAGATTTAATGAAACCAAAGTCTTAAGATTTCCCAATTTGCATATCTGATCGAAGTCCATGATTTTGGTACGATGCAAATCAAGTTCTCTAAAAATATTCTCGCATAAAGAGCAATGTTAAGAGAAGGCTCATTTCAATTTACCTTAAGTTCTTAAAAACATCTTTAGTATTGACAGCGCTTAGCTCGCTGATGGGATTCTCTTGAAGTCCTATTGACATTATATGCGGCCATAAGCGTGCTGTTTGTATTACATCCGACCAATCCGTAAAACCGCAATTACGTAAATTAATAAGTTGTAGATTATCGAAGGCTGATGACATTTCAACAATTTGAGAATCAGTAGGTGCAACAAAACGATTACAACTAAAAAGGGAAGTAACATATAGTTTGCTAACAATCCTGAAGTTTAATTTACACATAAAACGTGGATCAAAGAAAGTCTTAAATTCCTTTATCTACTCAAATACAGTTCAGATAATTCAGCACTTTTACAGTAAGCCTTTTTTATGCTAGCCATCATCTTTTATTCTGGATTATTGGTTCAAAGTTTTCTTTTTATTTAAAACTATGTGCCACGTCTGTTAATTTATTAACTATTGCACATGAAGTTCATTTATGGACAATACGGTGCCGTATGATAAAAAACACCACAGTAGAATATATATAAAAGATATACGATAGCGATCGCTCCTCACAGAATAATAATATCTATATGTCTCAAGTCTTCCGTTTGTGAAAAGGTAATAAAGTATAAATATAAACGTGCCTGCGTTTAATTACCTTAAATTTAAATTCACTAAAGTGGGCACTTGGCGGCATATTTCTGCTATAGTCTGCCAATTCCAAATCAATGTATGACTCAAGTTTAATGCAGTAAGAGCAGTAAATTCGTTCAAATAACCGGCATTGTTAACTGGAGAGCCAGCTACGCTAATTTCTGTGAGCTGCTCAAATTTACTTTGCTTCCGTGCCAATTTCTCCAGACCAACGACTTCAAACAATGAAGCTTGCAATGATTCCTGTGCTTCGCGTATTAGTTGCTGGTCTAAGCTCTTTTCAGAATCACCTAAGTAGCGTTCTCGGGCAGCACTTTCCAAAGATTCAAACGGCCCCAGCTTGTCAGGTCGTATAAAACTTCCCGCATTCGGATGCATAGTATAAAAATAATGCTTACCGTTTACGGTACCATTGTGTTTGCCACGCTTAGGATCATCCCATTCAACACCCAGCCAAGTTCCTTTATATCCACATAACTGCATATAGTGAAAAATAAAATATCAATAAAGTTTAATTTTTTTTTTGCAATATTTCCGCTGACCTCTCCCACATAGCGTACGGTTCCGCTGTTTTCGCCAATTTTTATACGCGTTCCTGCAGGATAGCGTAAGCAGGTGTCCGTGTCATCAATTATACCGACCATTATAAGTTATCTGCAATATGTCGTTGCCTTCTTATAGTTCAGCTGTAATATCAGTGAATTTACAACTCTTTGTTGCTCTTTCGTCTTTTTTGGTTTAAATTGGTATGATGCGGTCCTGACCAAACACTTTTTCCTTCAGATTTTTAATAAATTCCTTGTGTATTTTCAAAAAGTATTCACAATTTTTTTTTATGACAAAAGATGAATAAACCTATTGTTTTTGTTTTGTCTCTTTTTTCTATATTTCCCCTAACGTTGCCATATTTTAAATTTGCCAGCATAAGGTTTTGAGTGATAGCGGGTTCAACAGAGCTAATGACTCATTCGAACTTATAGAGGCATTTTCAAGTACATGTTCGGAATAGCTTAATATGTACGAGTTTGTAAACTTAGATTGAAGGAATAAAAAATATAAATTGCAAGCGAATTTTCAGTTGTCGATTTGCCGAACTAAACACGTAGAAGAAGATATTGCCAGCAAACTAAACTTTACTGTAATATTTAGCTTGCATCTATTGTTCTTAATAAATAATATTATTCAACATTGCTTGCATAAAAGGGGGCCAGTGGAGAGGCGTACGGACTTGTAGAAATATTCGATAATGCATTATAAACAAGCGAACGAAAAATAAGTTTACGTTACTTAGCTTAGTGAGTACAAACGGTCCGGTAATGATAATTTGGTTTACATATCTTAGCGGGAACCGTCAAAGTCAACCTTAAAAATACTGAGCTTCATATTTTCTTTGATCTCAAAATTAATTGAAAACTATGACAAAGTTTGCCATGGCTTAAGCTAGAAACGTTCCTTCTAGCTCACTATCTTATTTTAGCTCGCTTCAACGTCGGGAATGTTAATAAATAAGTTGTTATCTTTTTTCCTTACCATATGATTTTGTGGCAATAAGTTGGTTTTTTCCCCTAGATGTTTTATCAAGCAATTGTCGAAAACCACGTCAACTAGATTGTTCTATCTATAAAGTAACATAACAAAGGAGTCGGATTTTATAATTTCAAATTTTCAGAGCCCACTCACAAGAAAGATATTCTCTGAACTAAAACATATATAAAAAGTGATAGTGAGAAAGAAAAAAATTAAAATAAAGATAATGGAACAATCAAAAGAAAAAGTTGTAAGCTATCATTCTCCATACAATTTTAAATTAAGTAGAAAATTATATAGAATCAAATCAATTAATTTTGTTGTTTTTCTACAAAAAGATGAAGCCACGCTCTTATCAGTTGGAATTGGTTGATTATATATGCCAACGAAACGGTATTATATACTTACCGACTGGCGCCGGCAAAACGTTTGTAGCTATTTTAGGTTTAAAACGTTTATCGGCGAGTTTGCAAAAGTAAGTAATAAACTTGAAAAAAAAAAAAATGATTAGCTAATTTTTTACGATTTACGTTTTCAGTCCCATTGCGGAAGGGGGGAAACGTGCCATATATATGTGCAATACCGTTGAACTCGCTCGCCAACAATGCCTTGAAGTACGAAAGTGCACTAATTTCAAGGCTGGTCTCTACATTGGCGAAAGGGAGGTCGACAGTTGGACTCATAAAAAATGGTCTGAAGAAATAACTGAACATCAGGTAAGTCGTAAGGAAAAAGTCAAGTTTAACTTTTTCGCTTTTTATGCCTATGCCGGTTTTGTAGGTGCTTGTGGGCACAGCCCAAATTTTCGTGGACATTGTCAATCAAAACGTAATTAAACTAACTGATATTAGTGTCGTTATAATTGACGAGTGCCATCATGCAACTAAGAATCATCCTATGCACACTTTTTTAAGTCTTTTTCAATACGTTGATCAATCGCAACTGCCGCGAGTTATTGGATTAACAGGCGTTTTAATAAAAGGAAATAAATTTAAAAGCATTCAGAAAGCGTTGAATGACTTAGAAGCGACCTTTCGTGGCAAGATTGTCACCATTAGTAGCAAAGAAGAATTTAACAATGTAATGGTGTAAGTATAATTGATGATTGGCAGGGACGATGTCTGTGTTGTGATCTCTATTGATATCGCTTCTCAGAATGTAGACAAGTACAAATCTCTGAAACCTTTACATTAAAAACTGTATTTTCTCTTAATGCGCAGCTATTCCACGAAACCTAATGAACGACTAATTGCATATAGTTCGCATGTGCCTTCCTTTCGAATTGAAAGTAACATCCAAACCATTATTCAAGAGTGCAAGGGTGCTATAGATCGCTTTGATATTGGAAATGTGCCTCTTAAGCTTACCAAACGTTTGGCGAAAACACAAGAGCCAAATAAAAAAAAATTTATTAAAAATCTTCTAGACGACTTCATGTATCAAATGAAGGACTTCGGCTTGTATGCAGCATCATTGGCCATCATGTCGGCAATTATTGAATTTGAGGTGAAAAAACGTCAATCGGAAACTACTGCTTTACGCAATCTCTATCGCTTGGTTATCACCCACTGTGAAAATATCCGGCACATATTGGTTAAAGAATTAGTATCATTTGTGGACGAAGAAGACGATGAACACGTCGACGACAGCAAATGTAATGCGCCGGACGTCATTTTCAATTACAGTTCACCGAAAATGAGAGCCTTCCTTTTAAGTCTAAAAAGTATGTTTGCAGACAAAAACCCAGAGGATATTAGCTGTTTGGTATTTGTAGAGCGAAGATACACGGCTAAATGTGTGTATTACGTACTTGTGAACTATTTAAAACAAGCTCCTGAACTGAAAGATGTCATTAGGCCGCAATTTATGGTGGGTCGACAGAATATATTGTATAGTATTGAGAGTATTCTGGATTCAAAATGGAATAAGTCGGTAAGAGAACTTTACCAAAATATTTTATTAATGATGCTTTAAGTTAGTAAAATTGCTCCTTAGGCCATGGATCAATTTCGTAATAAGGAGTGCAACTTGATTGTATGTTCTAACGTTTTAGAAGAAGGCATTGATGTGCAAGCGTGTAACTATGTATTTGTCCTGGATGAATTGAAGACTTTCAATTCTTATATACAAACTAAGGGTCGAGCCCGCAGTAAACAGGCTTTTTATACCATCTTCTGCGAAAATCTCAATCGTGAAAAAGTGGTCGCCCAAATACGATCATACAAGGAAACTCATGAGGAAATTAAGGAATTCCTCTCCACACGCCTGCTGCACTGTGATGATCCTAATCAGGACGAAGTAGATAAGCAATTCCTGGAGCCAATAATGCCTTTTGAGATACCTAGCGGTGCACGTTTATTGGCCACATCCGCCCTAATGTTACTATATCGCTACTGTCAAAGTTTACCTTGGGATAATTTCGGTTGCGTAATGCCGTTATTTGCCAAATTACCTGAAAATGACTTGGGTTGTGCCGTTTCCGTAACTTTACCTTTACAATCGACGATCAAACAAACCATAATAGTACGTTCCACAGATTTTATATGTAGGATAAATAAATAATTAAATGTAATGGGTTTGTACATTTCAACAGAGTGATTATATGCCCAACTGGAAAGGTGCGAAAGTTTCAGCAGCTTTTAAAGCATGCGTTAAACTGTATGAAGGAGGTGAACTGAATAATTTCCTCTTACCCGTTAGTAAAACAGAGTGCATAGCGAAGGTTTCTGAGGAATTGTTTAAAAATTGGAAAAAGCACAATGACGATGGTAAGTAAATTTCGATCGCCTAAATAATCGCATTAGCAAGTGAGTTAAGAATTCGAAAATATTTATTATTTCAGTTACTCTTCGACTAGTTGGGAAAAGTCATCGCCGCTTGTACGAACGTCAATGTCCTGAGGAATTACATGGAGCTTTGCCGCAACTTGGCCAGAAATCGTATGCGTACGCAATACAGTTTTTCACCGATTTCGATCCAAATCCATACAACGCTCACGTTGTAAAATATCTTAATAATAAGTCCACATATGCATTATTGCTTTCGAAAAAGTTGCCACTATTAGCGGAAATGCCATTGTTTATGTCACAGGGCAAAATACGCGTTCGCATTTCTAATCAGCCGAGAGAATTTGTGGTGCAAACATGTCAACAACTCAGTTCATTAATGAATTTCCATACAATGATTTTCAAAGATTTGCTTCAACTTTGGAAAGATTTTCTGGTCATTGATCGTCGCAATCTGGAAAATTCATATTTAATAGTGCCTTTGGACTCTTCTCAATCAATTGATTGGCACTTAATACAAAGCTTCCAAAGTTTAGATCCTGCAAGATCTTATTCTGTGGCAGAGCGCAAACAAAATGTATACCGTCCGGAGAATTTCCTTGATAAGGTCGTGACTAAATGGTATAATAAAAATGAGGACGAACAATTTGTTGTTGTCAAGATACGCCAAGACTTGAATCCTCTAAGTGATTTCGACAATAATCAATTCAAAAATTACGTGGAATTTTATCAAGCACGATATAATATCAATGTGGTGGATTGCAGCCAGTTTCTGTTAGAGGTCAAAGCTTTAACGAAACGTAGAAACTTTTTCATAAACGCTTTGGGAAAATCGACAGAAATCAAACGAGATCGAAATAATATACTTTTACTACCAGAATTGTGTCACAATTTCAACTATCCTGGACATTTGTGGTTGAAAGCATTGTTTCTGCCCACTATATTGCATCGAATTTACTACATGCTGCATGCTGATGCTCTGCGGCTAAGCATAAACCGATTTTTAGGTTTAGGAATTGAACTTAGGACCTATTTGCCACATCCTTTGATTGTAGATAGTTCACTGAAACGAGCTGTGGATACAGACGGGAACGCTATCAAGGAGGAAGAATATCGCAAACCGAAAAAGTTCCCATCTTCGTTAACTCGCAAGACTCACACAGATACGTTTAAAATTCACAATCTAGATAATATGGAGGTGACATGGAAGGATTATATGGAACCCATTGATTACACTCGCAATATGACTGATGTATTTCCTGTTGAAATTGAATATTATCACAAGTTTATAAATGGTTTAGTAGCAGATATTGAAAACCTTCAATTGGACGACGAGCCATTGTTTACTCGATCCCAATTGGATGTCGTGAAACCACCATTGCCGAATGCTGCACGAATTACTGACCCTGAACGCGCACTTTTGCCAATAGAAGATAAATGCCCATACGATAAATACCATTTAGATATATTGCAACGCAGCTTGGAAAGTAACTGCACGTTGAAATCGGCTGAGCAATATGAACTGCTGGCTGCTATCACCACCGCTGGTGTTAATGACGTTTTCGACATGGAACGTTATGAATTGTTAGGCGATGCCTTCTTGAAATTCTCTGCTTCTTTGTTTTTGGCCAATAAATATCCGAAGTGGCACGAAGGTTTTTTGACAACGATTAAAGGTCGCATGGTATCGAATCGTAATCTTTTGTATTGTATGTTGGAAATGGATATTTGCCAAAAAATATGTGCGAGTCCCTTTTCACCTTCGGTATCTTGGCTTCCCCCTTTGGCAGCCATCCCCGTTAATCTTCTGGAACTTTTTGAAACGAAGCAACTGGTATTGTCCAATCTAACTGCAAGGAATTTCTACTCATTGCAACTTTCCAAGGAGGAAATTATTAGTGGCGCTTGCTCTCCCGATAAATTAGCTCAATTTGCGGCGGCTTGTAATAGGTCCAAAGATATTCACCCTGATTATGTTGGGATAAGTGTTGATAGCGACATGAATCCATATGTGTACAAGGAAGCGTTGCGTGACAAAGTTGTTGCGGACACTTTGGAAGCGTTATTGGGCGTTTGCGTAAAAAATTATGGCATCCATCGAACGTTTCGTATGTTAGAATATTTCGGTATCGTTAAACCCGATTCAGATATACGCCTACCTAATCTATTGGATTTGCAATTGGATAGCACACAGTTACGGGCGAATACTTCAAAGCGAGAAGTTGAGGGTTTCCTCGTCAATTGCGATAATTTGGAACGAAATTTGGGTTACAAGTTTCGGGATCGCGCCTATCTTTTGCAGGCCATTACGCATCCATCCTTTCCGACAAACCGTTTAACTGGCTGCTATCAAGAATTAGAGTTCATAGGCGACGCCATACTTGATATGCTGGTAACCTGTTACATATTTGAACGATATCAGAGCATGACTCCCGGTATGATGACAGACATGCGAATGGCTCTGGTAAATAACATTACCCTGGGCTGCATTTGTGTGCGCCACCGCTTCCATCTGTTTATGTTATATGAAAATTCAGCCCTTTCTGAGGCCATTAAGACATTTGCAGACTTTCAAGAAACGCAACAACAACGTGTAACCGATCAGGTTCGCATTCTAATGGAAGAATGTAAAACAATCGAAAGTGATTTTGAAGGCGATAGTGACGACGACGATGATGAAGACGATTCGTGCGGTCGGGATGATACGAATGAAGCAACTTCAAGCCATAATGATGTTGATATCAAAAAGACCTATAATATAGCAGCTAACGTGGATGTACCAAAAGCTTTGGGAGATGTGGTAGAGGCATTAATAGCAGCAGTCTATTTGGATAGTAGAGATTTGCAAACGACTTGGCGCGTTATTTACGGTCTGCTTGAAAATGAATTCATTGAGTTCTCTAACAAACTCCCAATTGATCCGGTGCGTCAGCTAACAGAAAATAAGGGGGCCGATGCCAAATTCAGTAAGCCTATGCAAGATAATGATATTGTGATGATCAAATGTTTGTTCAATTGCCTTGATAAATCTATTGAAGCAAACGGTTTCGGCAGCAACGCCAAACAAGCTAAAAAGGCAGCTGCTAAAGCTGCTTTACGAATATTAAGCAAACATTCTAATTAGGGGGGTCGAGATTTTTATTTTCGATTTTTATTCGAATTTTTGCATTTCCTTTTATAAAGAAAAAGTTGCGTGCGCATACGGACATGCGTACATTGTTGAAGAAGTGCCTTTGACTGCGTTTTATTAATTTTACACGAATTATTTAAAAATTAATTAATAATATTGTTCTTTTAAATTAATTAGCGACTAGCGATTCGGGAGCGATATTTTACAGAAAGACTTTGTTAAAAAGAAATTTTCGATTCCTTCCAATTTGTGTCATTCTGTACAGTACAGAATTTAATATAGCTTTAGCTTTTTAGCTTAGTTTACGTGAATGTTAATTTACGTGATTATGCATTTTAATTAATTTACGTTAGCAAACATTACGATTACGATATTACGATTATATTACGAGTTGCTTATAAATTCATTGCGAGTAAACTTTCCGAAGAGGACTCAAGGTTTTATCTCATTTTTTTCCTGGTACAGTCCGTTTTGAATTAAACTCATCGAATTCGGTAAATCTGTTATATATGACAGATTCCTTTGAACATTTAAGAGGACTAAATTAATCTACAACCTTCAGCTACGTTTAGTTTTTTTTTGAATATGAACTACTTTTATACCCACCACTGTAAGATGGGGGTATACTCAGTATGTTTGTTATTTTCCATAATGTACGTCACACCCAAAAAGAAAACTTCAGAGACCCTATAAAGTTTGAAATCCTGAATTGGTTTTGTCATGTCCGTCCGTCTGTGTGGTGTGTGTTGTTAGCACTCTCCTAATCTCAAAAATGAAGATATCGACTTCAAATTAAATAGAAACCTTGAAAGTTTTTGCACGCAGGCTGGTATTGAAAATTAAATTCGTCAGGGCAAAAACGTGCATTGGACCGTAAACTGAACGCAACTCGGTGTTTTTAATAACAATTTTTTGGTTTTTGCCCGTCACTCGCAAATTACAAGACTGCAACTTCCAGATTTGCTTTACGAGACACTTTACTCCCTAGGTCGGAAAATAGAACCAGTCGGCCGTGTCCACATAAAGTTACGAGCAATTAAATTAAATTTTTTTCACATTTTTGGGGTTTAGTACTTATTTATCATAAAGCAAACAAGACAAAACGCTTGAAAATATTCTGCACACTTCTCAAATCAAGATATATTATCTGTCTAAAAATGGATTAATTCTAAATTGAATATGCTATACACCGGTATTAATTGTTTCTTAATAATACCAGCGATATGGGTATCAAATAAAAGAACATTGAGAGTAAAGTGCCAAAAGCATAGGGGTGGGTATGCGAGATTCGGCCACCGCCGAATATAACGGTCTTATTTGTTTTTTTTTTTTTTAATATTTTTAAATGTTTCAATATTGCTATATTGCTATATTGGCCGATAAAATTAAATTTGATGTCTTTCCAAAATAAATGTTTCTCAAATGCATATGAAGAAGGTTTCAAAAAGAACTCGATATATACTGATTTGCAATTCATTATTTATAGACATATTTAGTATTTTATTATTATTATTATAGTAATGTGAGTTTAATATTAACTTTCAACGATTATTGTTTAATGTTAACTTGCGCTCAATACACCTATCCTGCGCTAGTGCGTATTGTTAATAAATGCAAGATATGATATAATTATGACAATGAAAATAGCTAGTAGTAAATTTATCCTTTTCCAATTTTTATATGTAAGTAAAAATAAGTTCGATTTAAAGATTCGGCTGCGTAAAGGCGTAAATTTCCCCTCTATTTATACGCTGCAGCAGCTTTATATAATTGTACATATATATATATAGATATGTGTATATGTATATACATATATTCATATAGTCATACATTCATATAATACATCCCAACAAAGTTTTTAATCGGGAATTAAAAATGCGATGTCTTCCAAGATTTTATTATCTGTAGTGCGGGGTTACGAAAACACATCTAAAAGAACCCAAAAATGTTTAATTACAAACTTGAACAGACATCGATCTGAGATGCGAATATTTATCATTAATTTGAAAATTATATCAATTTTTTTTTTTTTTTCAATAATAAAAATGTGTTACGTATTTTTTTTTTAGTTATAAAAATGTTACGTAGTTTTTCTTTATACACTTTGTTGTTGTACTAAAACAAAGGACAAAGTAAACAAGCAATGATTCGTGTCGATACTTATTTTGAATGTTAAGATCTAAGGTATCGGCCCGTAATAAAGGAAATGGAATTGTAAACGACAAC
The DNA here is from genome assembly GCA_000688715.1 of Glossina pallidipes. Taxonomy (NCBI): domain Eukaryota; kingdom Metazoa; phylum Arthropoda; class Insecta; order Diptera; family Glossinidae; genus Glossina; species Glossina pallidipes. The sequence continues at coordinate 1,123,057 of KK499830.1, forward strand.
ATATATATCTGCATAGCCTTCACATTAATGCCTTTCAATTCTTTAGACATTTCTTGTATTTTCGGGCAAAGGATAGCGTTTTCGTTATATAACTCAACGATGCAGTTGAAAGCACGGAAATGCGAGTATACTGCCGATGAAATCGACGGGTCTTCGTTATACCTCCTTAATCTAGATGATAACTATTTTTCCTTTTATAAAATCTTTCTTGAAGTTTCTTATGTCTTGCATTTTATACTACGTATAAATTATCACCACTTATGGGTGGTGATCGTTACAGAATTCAAAAAAATGGCTTTTCAATTTGGAATTAACGAAATTTCAGATAAGATGTCGAGCAAAGAGTGCCATTAGAATACGCAAGTCAGAGGATTAGAGAGTAGACTTGCAGTCAGATTAGGGTAAATAAATCTTATAATTGCGAATCCACATCTGATCAAGTGATCTATAATTTGGTGATCGACAAACGATCTAATATTTATCAGCCGCACTCTACAAAGGTAAAGTCTTCACTGTTGAGCCAGATGATTCGATTCGAAAAAGCAAACACGAACTATAGGAAATTTATAGTCGATATCGTCTCTAAAAGATTTCTCCAATAAGATTTTACTAAAAACTGTTTATTATGTTTATTATGCATCTGGTAAAAAGTTGATAAGCAATGGACAACTGTGTACAGTACGGAAGATTTATAAATTTCGAACTAAATTTTTGAAAATGTTATCTGTCGTGAAAACACGGTACACGAAAGAACAAAAAGAAGTGTATTTCGTGTTAAGCTCGGGAAGATATGTCAAGACTTGAAATTGGGGTAAACTAAAAACTACTCTTTTTTTAAATATTTCTTTATATATATATATTTTTTTTTATTTAACCAGTTTTCAAATTTTCAAAGTCGGGATTTTGGAATCGGGTTTCTATGTAATTGGAGTAAATGTTATTAAGAATTGGATCTTCTTGCTGCGGATTATTTTCGTCGCTGAAATCCATGGAGAATATAGAATCATCGTGCAAATCTTCTAGTTCATCTTTATCTTCCTCATCTTCGGATTCCTCAGCAGGACTGCAAAACGAAATTGCTTTTAGAATAAATTTACAAAACATTTTCTTTACATTTTACTTTATGTCATGCCGATCCAATGATGACATTTGATATTTCGCTTGCGTACTCAATACTGGATTTGTACCCTCAACTGACGGTAGATTAATGGCTGGTCCCATTTGCAGGCGATTTAAATTCGATGGTACCGAGCCATATGCGGTCGTTTCAAATGCCTTTAATTCTCTTTTCAAACATTTAATTTTCCTTAAATGCAAAGTCGTTATTACAACGCTGAACACTCCGAGCAATACATTGCAGATAATTAAGCCAAACGTCGATGGCTGATCAAATAAGAAGCCTGACATTGTTATTGACTCCTGATGTGGTATATTATTTAATATTAAATTTTGTTGTTGCAAAGAATTTTGCAATTGGGATAAAAAGGATAAATCATTAGCACGCCTTTCTATTTCTTGAGCACTCACAGCCTCATTATCATGTATAAAGTGCACTGTGATTTCGGTAATGAACGCCTGGGTATGATTTACGGATGGATGGTCGGTAAATTTGTTAGCTTCCATGTTTGTAATATCTTCAATAGCATCGATATTGCATATGTCATAACCATAAATCAATTGAAACTGTTCGCGTAACTAGAAAATGGGAATACAGAAGAATATAGAATGGAAAGAAGTTAAATAAGAAAGCAAGTAAGAACATTATAGTCGGGCAAGACCGACCTTACAACATTTTATTTAACAAAATTCTTATTTCTATTATAGAAGACAAAAATTTTATCTCATTTCTATATAAAGGCATATTTTTCATGTGCATATTTATAGGGAAGCGGGGTCCAAAACGCAACCTAATGTAATCTTTACATAGAGCAGGATACAAAAATAGGCGTAAATAGTCCAAATTTTGTAGAAATAATTTTTGTATATTATTACTATTAAGGGGCAATTCTGATCACCACATATTAAAACTTAGACTTTCCTGCTCTACAAAGGATCAATTTTCGTGAAATTCCTTATTAGAGTAGAATCCAAAAGATAGGCCGAGATGGTCTAAATTTGGTACAGTTGATTTTTCATGCATTAAAAATTATAGCTTTTTGTCGCATGATCTTCAGTTTTCATTATATGAGAAGAGTCCAAAAATTGTCTCAGCCGGTCCAAATCGGTTAGTCAGTTTTGCCGAGAAATTTTTAAAATTGCAATTTGTTCCCATATAACGACTTCAGAAAAGAACGGTCGGAGAGTGGTCGAAAAAGTGGACCGATCCTAACCATTTTCAATAGTGTTTGTCCATGGGCCAAAACATGTCACTGTACCAAATTTCATCAAAATATCCCAAAAATTTCGACTTGTAGCTTGAACACAAATTTACATGGACATGCATCAGACGGACAGACAGGCTTAGATTGTGATTCTGAATCGATTGGTATAATAAAATGTGGATCTATCTTAAGCTCTTCTGCGTGTTACATACGTTCCCACTAACTTAATACACCCTGTACCGCAAGTGGTGTAGGGTACAAAGAGAGTCGACATCGTGTTTCATTGATAGTATGCTTACATATTGTTGATTATCTCTTATCTTCTCGATATCGCTTAGGAATACAAATTTTACACGATTTTTCTCGGAAACTATATAAATCTTTACTTGCGCCGTATCGTAGTGTCGCAATCGATCTAACGCTTTTATTTGAAATTCCAAATAACCCTTCATACTATTGTTGACGTAAGTCAATAAATTCAAACTTCCATTATTCTTATTCATGATCAAGAAATCCGCTAGATTTTCTGGAATAAATTCTCCATTCCGTTGATAAGAATCTTCGATAATTTCGAATATTATTTGATCATCGGAATCTGGGTCACTTGCTTGGAATTGTAATACAAGTTTTCCCAAAGAATCTTTGTTAGTTAGACCAGCTGCGTAGAGTTGCTGAGAGAATTTGGGCGAATTATCATTGACATCGTTAACCTATGGAGACGACAAAGATTATAAACGATGTTTTAACGAGAGTACATAGAACTTGTCTTACTTCTATAATGACTTCTAACGTATAATTAACTCTTAGGGGATTCGTTACTTTTCCTTGACGATTATTTGTTACTTTTATACGTAGTCTATGCACACTCCGATGTTCCCGGTCTAAAGTGGATTTTAAAGTCAATTCTCTGGTCGTCGAATTCAATTTAAATCGACGAGTATCATTGCGGTAAATGGAATCTGTAGATAGACAAGTAACAGTAATCAATATTAATAAGAGGTCATTAGTCATTCATAACACCCACTTTAACCTTTAAGCCCTGTTTCGGAATTTAGTGACAAAAGTTGTCCGAATAAAAAAGAATGTGGAAATATAACGAAAAGTAAACTCAGTGGTCTTCGAACTGATATAGATGGGTATATAATTTCTGCTTTGTAGGAACTATTTGTATATTAGCGCCAGCTTGATTTAAATGCTGGAAGCTGGATTTAAATGCTGGAAGCATTTAAATCAAGCCAAACGGAGGTTTTGAGTCAATCAGTTTCAAGAAAACCAAATTTGTCTCATTTGCTCGAAAGCAACTTTAAGATACTTTACAAAGGAAGGAATTGATTAAAACAACAGAAAAGAAAAGAAGAAGGAAGGAGTGGCGAAACATAATCTTCGTAATAGTGGACAATTGACCTCTACAAAGAAAGGTGAACTCCTTTTGCCCTGCGAAATTCAAATCGCGCCGATCGAAATTGAATATATGAAGACCCGTATCAATTATTTCAAAACTAGCGCGTACATCATAAGTTAGGCAGTAAGTTCGAAGCAATTTTTCTTCGCTTTTGCGGTTATTCTGGTTGGAGTTTCCCGCATATGACTCGATTGTTAGCAAAAATCTTGATTTTTTTCTTGCTTACCATCTATGAAATAATATAATTTATAAAGAGCATCATCATCCGTAGCCAAGCCTTCATTTTTGGGATCGTAGGCCTCTGGCACGTAACGCTTCTCTTGCAGGCCCGCTGCATTCTCTAAACAAATCAATCTTCTTTAAAATTGTAATAAATAAACTTTGAGTTTAATTCCATTACCAGTAAAATTAGTTCGAAAGACTTTTTGCAAAAACATGGCACTTCCAAGCACATCCACAAAAACAAGCTTCAACTGGCGTATTTCTTGGGAAATGCTTCCACCGCCATCTATTGCTCGTAAATTGATCTAAATTGGCGAAACAAAGCAAAACTATGACCCTCTATAGATATAGAAAGTTTCAAAAGTATAAAATGATAGATTAGGAATCAAGGTATTGGCTCTTCTGATAGAGAAGAAAAAAGAATATAGTAAGAGAAAGGAAGGAAGAATGTAGATAGAAGAAGAAGAGGGAGAGGGAAACATAGAAGAAGAGTATCTTATATACTTGGACGATGGTGAAATTTTATCCCAAGGAAGCAATTAGTATTATGGAGAATGGGAGAACTAAATTTTCATGCCCTCCAATGTGGGGTGGGCACGGCTGATATATTCTATTTTCAAAGTAAAAGTTTTTGTGGTATAGACTTGCGGGCATTGTAGGTGTGGAAAAGTTTAAGTCACTTCCAAATTCTTTTCCAAATTTGTAGGCGATATATTCACTTTCACCACCGGCAGAATGTTTACCACAGTAACGACACAATTGGATAGACGGACCGATGGATAGCTTTAAGTGCATTCCAAATTTGAAACTGGATAAGAGTTTATGTACTTAGTGGGATTTTTCAAATTTGTTTCTGTGCCTTGCAAAGGTATTGAAACAAAAATTAAATTTTGATGTATTATAATATTGGGCAGTGGTGATCAATTTTTTCCTTTTTTGTATAGGTACTACAGCATCGCTTATAGAGTATATATTCCAATTTTTGTATATTTCTCTGATTTAGTTTATGAGTGATGCCTGAAAAACCAATTATCTATTTATTTTTAAAAGAAAGTTGTTCCCAGTTTACATGGTGCTGTGGATGGATCCTTCGATGGATATGGCCCATTTTAACGACCAGTCTGCGTGCAAGAACTTCCAATGTTCCTGCAAAGTTTGATGTCGATAGTTTCATTTTTGCGCCTAAGCGAATGACTATAAGAGACACGTGGGCGGACAGACGGACATGTTTAAATCGATTTAGAATTTGATGCTGATCAAGAATGACGCTTCCTCCTGGGCGTTGCAAACGTTTTGACAAAATCAAAATGAATTTACCACTCAACCTTCGTAGATGGGTGTAAAAAAGAACATATTATTGCCACTATATAGTCAAAGAAAAACTAAGAACCCAGGCATTATTAATAAAAAACTCGTCCCTTGATCGGCGCAAAATTAACTCCGTAACGAAGTGAGATTGTTAAGAACAAGAAGGCGATCTAATACTGGTAAGACGTTGAGCCTCTTCAGATATAGTGAATCTTTGCAAATCATTGGTATAAACTTACAGAATAGCTCCCGGCCGGTAAAATTTTCTTAACATAAAGAACGCTTGTATTACGGGATAATTTCATCATTCGAAAATGTCTATCATCCCCGACTGAAAGTGAACATTATATACGTAAGAAAACAGCCATAAAAAGATAGTAAAAAAATCCATTAAAAAAAAAAATCATTAAAGTTCGTATTAATCAATCCACAAAAATTTCAAACCATATTACCATCACTATCCAAATTGAAGGTCACGTCACCGTATTTACTTCCGTCGGGATCATAGGCTTCAAATAAATTTAAACGCTGCTGGCAATCTGCCAGATATAAAGGTCGATTGGCCTCTTGCAATGAATGACTGTAACGATTGTAATATTTAGTTGTATTTACTCGATATCTGAGACTACGTTCCTTGATACCATATTCTTAGTGTTTTGCCCGCTACTGGATATCGAATTACAGGCATATGATAGTTAAAGGGTCTAACATATACCTCATAGGATGAAATATTTTTTTGCTCAGGTATGCCCTGATCGGAAGCTTCTATTAAAATTATCCAAAATCCATAATAACCTTTTAAAGATTTTTTTACTAACAATTTCCCCACACGATTATCAATAGTAGTTATGGCGAACAGATCATCATAAGACTTCAAAGGTTCATACGAATTATTACCATCTTGGAAAAATTATAATTATATGTTATTCACTTGTTAGGAATATATTTAAAAAAAATATACTTGCGATCGAAGGGTGGAGTTGAACTACTTTGTCATTCATTTACTTCTTCGGCGAAAATCTTCTAACTTTACTTTGCAAACGTCCGTGCCCTATTTTATGCCTGCGCGAGGAGCTCTTGTGAGTGCGAGTAAAAGTAAAAAAAAAAAAAAATATATTTTCTCCATCTCTTGTATATAGCGCTTTGCCGCCATATACATGAATGACAAAAGTATTATACTCCAAGCCTTCGGACCTAATAAAGACAAATGTTTAAAAACCTGGTCTTATTTCAAGTAATTTATAGATTATGCGACTATTTAAAGTATTGGGCTCATCCCGATCAACGGCAATAAAATCCACTTTGTAGATTGTATTCTGAAAAGAAAGTAAATTTTTTTTTCAAATTTTTTAAACACTCGACATCATTTTTGATACTTCAGGATTAGCCTCAGAAAATTCGGGTAAGAATTGTAGCTTATCCGGCATTTGCGGCGCGTTATCATTAACATCGAGTAACGTTACATTCAAGAAAGTCGTTACATGATTAATCACTAAAAGAGCGTTCAATGACAATTATGATTAGAAATTTTCCCAATTTTGCTTACCTTCATAACCGGTATTCTGATGGAAACTGTTATCTCGTATATCGATGGGTATATAATAAAACGTTACGCCACTATCGCGGTCCAATATAAAGCCATTACGTAACTGTAGACGAATTTGTCCAGTGTTAGTATCGATTTCAAAAATGTTATACATATCTGGCGTATAATCACCGATTGTGTATGTTAGTAAATTATGTGGACCTAGAAGAGAGAATTCTCTTAATATTTAAAATTAATTGAGTCCAACTATATTTTTTACTGTCTCTATCATCATCGTGCGCCTTAATTTCTCCCAATAACAAGCCTGAGGTAGCATTTTCATATATAGTCACTTGTTGCTGGAATTCGTCCACAATAGGTTTACGATTATTGATATCAATAATGGAGATAAAGAACTGAAAGAAACCTCTTAAGTATTTTCTATGATTTTGTTTTCTTACTGTTTTCCCATACCTTTCCTTTAGTTCTATACTTGAGATCGGATAGTGTGACTTCATATTCCAAAGCATAGATCTTAGGTAAATCGCATTCTATGTTTGCATTGACTTTTAGAATACCGGTAGTATTTTCTATAAATATCAAATCGGATGCCGATAAGCTGACATTCAGTGGTCTGCCAAGAAATAGTTTTTTAAATTTTTAAATTTAATTTTAATTTTATCTCTTTTTAGATTTTACCTTAACTCAAAGATAATATCATTATTACCAGGGCCATCTATGTCGAAAGCTTCTATGTTACCTGTAAATATAATCGTATATATAATGTCAAAAGTCTATGGCCCAGATCCACAATGGTTCAGATTATAATGACGAAGAGAAATATTAAAAATAAATTACATTAAGTTAGTCTTCCAGGTTTAAGGTTTAAATCCGATCTGAATTCTCCCTGAGAATATGTTTTCAAAAGAAGAAGAGCCTTTCAGCCAGTGTTTACATATTCCAACAGAATTCGGGTAAAGTATTAGACTTTTTATATATGGCCTCAAGGAAAGAGTTGTTTGTTGTTTTTGCTAACAGATCGGCAGAATTTTTGATAAAGCTGACGCTATCAGTTCTTACTACAGCAAGTGCGAAAAGTAATAGTCCAAAGATAATTAAGGAAAAAATATTTTGAAACTTGCTAACCCAGTTATGTATTGAAAGAAAACGCAAGTAACTTTCCATATACTGATGACGCCGATGAAATTCGGCCCACTTTCATCTCATGCCACTACTGCGGAGCTAAGCACTGGCAAAAAAACAGTTTTGAACCATTTGCTTAAAACTTGATGCAAAAGGAAGCTTCATATTCATGTATTACATTGCGAACTTTATTGGACCAATCTTTCCTGAAAGGCAATTGAGCCTTTTTTTGAAAAGATTACCTATAGACTATGGAAAGTAGTTCACATACGATAACTATGTGGTCGCACAAGTTATCATTCAAAATGAAAGAAGCTGCCTAAAGTATGACAAAGCGTGGATTGCCGCCACGTAACGTAACACTTTCCGTGTCTGGTCAAACTAGAAGGGAATCGTGAATCGATAGGTCGTTTCCATTTGATTGAATGATTAACTTCACTCTCTGCTGTCGGTTAAAGCGTTCAGTAACGATTGCAGGGAAATACTTTTTATGACGACGTTACCCGACCTTGGATTTGAACTTTGCCAAATTAATTGCCGAGTCCTACCTTTTTTAGACAGTTTGAGAGAGTTGCTAAGCAAAATAATGGGTTCATAAAATTGCTAGAGCTACTCACTACTTAGCTACCTCCAGGTATTCCGTTCGTTTGTGGTCAAATTTATTTAAGAGAACCTACTTTACACCTGCACGGACTCAAATCAGTTAGAATGCGTTTAGACATTCCCGAACATTCTCTACTACTTGAAGGGCCTGCTTATATTGATTGTGACCTAAGCAATGGCGACCACGCTAATGTCTTTATTGTGAGCTAAACTGATCTGAGGAATGGCAGTCGCGCTTATATCTTTATTGTGACCTAAACTCATCCGAGCAATGGGAGTCGTGCTAATATCTTTATTGTGACCTAAACTCATCTGAGCAATGGCAGTCGCGCTAATATAATCTGCACAGTGGGCGTGTGTGGCATCAGAATATCAGAATTCAGTCAAATTGGATCTTTGTTATTTGGACAACGTAGCGTACTAAAGGAATGAAAAATGATGAACATTTTTCTTTGTTCATCATTTGTTCGTCTTGAACTTACCGATCACATTTCCTATGCTTTCAAGTTCTTTAACAGTACGCTTTATATTTAAAGTTCCATTTACAAATTCTGGAGCATTATCATTGATATCATTGACACGTATGGTCAGCAATGCTATAACATGTTTGTAATCATTTAAAGATCTTTTTTGTATCAATAATTTCGAACTCTTACCAGTTGCGAAGCCGTCATTGATTTGTTGATTTAAATCCTTTACCATGATGGACAAAAAGATCGTATCATATTTTTCATAATCCACTGCTTGGACGAAATTTTTATTAAGCCTTAGACTGCCGTAAACCAAATTATTGCCAACAGCTAAGGGCTGAATTGAAAAACATCTAAGAGAGAAGTCATGTGAGTTCATTCCATATAATATATAATTCTGGATACTATATACTAATAGAAAAAATTCAACATTTAAATAAAATGTCATTCATAATAATAGATTTGTTAGGCCCATGCAGAACTTCATGGGTCCTATGATAGATTTCACATTATGTATAAAATCACAAGCATTAGTTTAAAAAAAAATGAAAAAAAATTTCATTTCGAGTGCATTGGAAGGATAAACAGTTGCCTAAAAATCTTAGGCGAAATACTTTTTAAATCTTCCTTCTTAACTATGTTTAAATAGTGCTTGTGACAATCTTGAGACCGTCACATAGAAATTTCTCACTGTTTGTGTATTACTTTTTGATCGCGTTTTTTATTTTCTTTGTCCATTTTTTCTATTTTTATATATATATTTGATTCGCTATTGTAGATATTTTGCATGTTCGATTCCTTTCTATTTTATTTGTGCATTGTAAGGATCAAAGTCGCAGGACTTGTTTTGCCCCTACAGGTAGTTATAAGGTTTTCCTTTGGTACTTAAAGTAGGACAAGTACATTTTATTTTCCAAACATTTTTATACCCACCATTGTAAAATGGGGGTATACTCGCTTTGTTTTTTTTTTTCAAGATATATACGACACCCAAAAGGAAGCTTCAGCGAACCTATAAAGTATATATATTCTTGATCGGCGTAAAATTCCGAGTTGATTAAGCCATGTCTGTCCGTCTGTGTGTTTCTTGGCACTCTCCTAATCTCAAAAATAAAGACATCGACTTCAAATTTGGTAGAAACATGGGAAGTTTCTGATCGTAGATTGGTATTGAAAATGGGCCAAATTGGTCAGACCAGAAGCGTGCAGTGGAGGATAGACTAAAGGCAACTCGGTTTTTTCTAATAAAATTTTTTGGAGTTTTGCTCGTTATTAGGAAATTATTAAAGTTGGAAGGCTACAACTTTCCACATTTGCTTCACGAGGCACTTTACTCTCTAGTCCACAAATGGACTTGGAGAGTAGAACGCGAAAAGTATAGTGGTGGATATTCGGTTGAGATTCAGCTCCCGCTGAACAGAACTTTCTTACTTGTATTTGATAGCAAACAGTTTGTTATTCTCTTCTGAGTATCAAAGTGTGGCTGTAATAAATAAGAAGAATTGCATAAATAAGAACTGTCTGGAACGGGAATACCACATCTGAAACAAGTTAGCTGACATACTTCGAATGTGATCAACTAACCGATTGGCAACACCAATCCGATTTCGAGGAGAGGCATAGTGGAGAAGAAGATTGCACATCCTCTTCCTTCTGGATCGGACAGTCGGTTAGATAACACATCACAGTCCGGAACAGAATCCGGCATCATCTGCTGGAATTGCACGCTATAGGCGCCGAATTAGGATTATTTTGAAAGAAGACCTTCCAATGACCACTGACGATAGATCATTTAAGTTAAGTATACGAATTTCAATTTTAAATTTTTAGCAGCTAAGTTCTTTATAGGCATTACACGCTCTTCTTTATTGTTCGGACAGCGTATTTTAGTTACGGATATAAGTTAATTAATGGGACGAAGTTCAATTAAAACCTCAAGAGATATTAGGATTTTTGTTCAATTGAGGGGCATAAATGATGAAAGACATAAGGACGCCTGGAGTAACTGCTGAGGTTTACCTCGGAAAATTTTTCCAACGAGGGAAAAATTTCGTTCCTCACTGCATACATTTGATGTTTTCCACTGTATTAAGGGTTTTTTATAGCAGAAATATGGATCATAAGATCTTCTATCCAAAATTAAGCCCTTATTCGCTTACTTATACATTATGTTTTCATTGCAGACACCAGCTTAAACAATACAAATATTTTTGCTTAGTTAACGGAGAAGATTATTGATAAAAAAGTTCATTTCATGAAAAAATTTAATGTAAAGGACGAAAAGATTGTCCTTTAGGTGATCAACCTGATCAAACACAATTAACACAGAGCTATGCTGTCTAATTGTTTAATTTAGTATCCGAAGACGCACTCAGCAACGAGAGACAATTAAGAAAACTGTTTATAGTAATAGCAAGTAAAACCAATTCAATGGGCGAAGAACCACTGTTAAATATCCCACGCCATATATACCGACTTTACAAAATAAAGCATTATATGGGAAGTGGATAAAAAAATCATTTCCTAAAGGCTTCGTTCCTAGTCCGCAAATTCATTAAAATAATTCCAAAATTGGTTTAATAGAAGACTATATGGACAGACATAACAGGGACAGACGGGCAGACAGATAGATAGATAAGCTTGAATCGATGTAGAAAGTGACTCTGAATTAATCGAAGTAGTAACAGGTTGGTCTATCTCGGATCCTTCCGGATTCCGCGCACACATCCGCGCGAACTTAACCATTGTACCGCATATATATATAGGATATACAAATGTCTGATTAGCGGCAGGCTGTTAAATAAAAATCATAATATTATTATTAATTTTTATGTACGAACCCTTTAAATAAGTTTTGATGTACTTCTTGCCCTCTTTTGGTTGCATACGATGAAGACCAATTTATTTGGAATTTTAAATTTGCTGTACTATCCGGATCAAAAGCTTCGACCTCTGCTACTAAAGTCGAACGTGGGGAATTTTCGGTAACGTTGGCCATGAAACGGGGCTGCAAATGGTTCAATAAAACTTACAAATAGTAATAAATTAATGATATAAGACAACAAGAAAAAATAAAGGAAAAATTTATATTTGGTAGCTTGTGTTAAATATGTTTCGCTTATAATGATAGATTGAATCTAAAATTCGTCGAGTCCATTCGGAGCGGATAACGTCCGTTTTCCAACATGGCCTATCATCATTAACTAAGAATTTATGTAACAAAATCTGGCTGTGGGTCGGCTGCGTGCAGACTTCCTCACCAGTGTAGCCATCTGCTCAAGAGGTGCAGTACGCAACCAGGAGGTTATAGGAAAGCTAACGATAGTGTAATGTAGTGTGATGGGTGATGGGTTGATTACTTCTCCTAGCACAATAAATCTAAAGGGGAGAGTAATAGGGGTGGAACTGCGGATTCCACGGGACTCAGGTTGCCCACTCACAAACTCACGAGTATTTTGCTTAGGCGGGTAGAGGTGACAGCATTGGTTGAGCTGCAGATTGATGCTCATCAAGATTCTTCGGAGGGACACTTGCACATTGATATACCATGTGGAAGCTTCGGTGGAAGCTGATATGTCCAATCACGTTTTGAACGCAGCAGGTTAGTCGATGTGTGAGGCCTAACCGATAGGTACGGCCCTTCGAGAAGTATTCGAAGTGGCTGGGGTTGTCTCTAAAATGCGGCGCCATTAAATAATTAGAGGTGTTTGACAGGCCTCGCCTTAAACAGACGGGGAGGTTTGTACCGTACCTAAACTTTCATTGTGATACCCAGAATAGGGCCTCTCTCCTGCAAGATTGTCTTGCAAGACTGAGGGGTGCCCAATTCATTTATATTAATCGCTAATGCTTCTAGGGAACTCGTCTGATTAAAGCTTCACGGCTGGTGCAGACGTTAAACATCGATATATATATAATCGTACCTATAGTATCTGAGTAGGCAGATAAACAGATAAACGAAGGCGTAGATACAAAGGCATATAAGGCTAAAAGAATCGTAGGAAAGCAAGGCGCCAAACTTCTTTTCAGAAAGCGCGGAAATTTACAAGCGATTAGAGAATTGCTAGCAAGGTCATCGAACAAGTTGGGCCATATATGGTTTCGTAACATTCTCTTGCAATGTTATATAATAACAAATGTTTCTTCATCATTTTTAACCAATCCACACTGACAATCCAGGTTTAGAATATATATGCCACGATATTTGTATTAAGATATAAAGATATTTTAAAGATATTCCTCTACCAGTTCTTACCGTTTTTATAACAGGCGTCTCGTCGTTGACATCCTCTACGCGTATCAATAGCTGCGCGTAAGAGTAATGCAAGGTCTCATTGAGTTCGGTAATTAATGAGTCTCTAGCAAGGACTTGAAAGTAAAATAACGACTGGCGTTCATAATCGAAGGCTTGCGGGCTATTAACACTTAATAAGCCCGTGAAGAGATCTATGGCTATTGCGGTATTATTACCCAATAGAAAATAGCTGAATAATAAATTTCGAAAATTGTTGATTTAAAAATTTCCTAAAAAAAAACAGCCTAAGCTTACCTAATTTGATCCCCTATATCGCGGTCGAAGGCTTGTATTTGCATTAGGTTTTCACCTTTGCCGGCTGTTTCTTTCACAGAGATGTCGTAAAGCTCTCGTTCAAATACTGGCCGCTCATCGTTCCAATTGATGAGTTGAATTTTAAGGTCGGTAAAGGTTGTATGCGACAAGTTTCCAATTTCTTGAGCGATTATCTATAAAATTTAAAAAAAAAAATGTGTTTTTACGTCTCCCTCCTCGTTTTTGTTGCCATACCCTTAAAACAAATTCTCGCCATTGTTCATTTTCATAATCCAGTAATTCCGTATTAACAACATTCAAAGAGAAGTTGGTCCGTTGATAACCATTACGCGGCGTTAGGGAGAAAGCTTTAGAATAATCAGCCGGGACGTCGGTTCGTTGCAAGAAAACTCTGTAGCTTCCGTTGGAACCCTAAAAAAATGTTTTAAACTTTGAAGAATTCTTTTATTACGGTTTTTTTAACATAACTTTAGGTACAGCGACACATGATAATATTTTTTTTAGTATAATTCAAAATTTACCAAATCTAAGTCTTCCACGGAAAATTCGTTTAGAGGTACAGTCATATACTTAGATTCCGGTATTTTCACTAGCTTCGGATTCAATGCTATCTCGGGCTTATGATCGTTTATATCTTGAACAATTAAAATGGTTTCATCTTTTATAAGCCAAGAGGAGTTATCGCATTTATACGCGCAGGTCTAGAGTAAATCAAAAAAAAATTTTTTTAAAATTTTAAAAAAACTCCCAATATTTTTTCTTTGTCTTCTTTTAAAAGTTTAGTGGACCAACAACAGTTGATCCGCCGTGTCAAGTGGTACACGTGCAGAGTAAACAGGAAGGTCTTTTTCTAAACTTTTATAGTTTCGGTTGTAGTTATACTCTACGCCACTTGTGGTACAGGGTATAATAAGTTAATGCGGACCAATGTAACACGCAGAAGGGCTTAAGATAGATCCACCTTTTATTATCCCGATCTATTCAGAATCATAATCCGAATTGATCTAAGCCCGTCTATCCGTCTACCTATCCGATGTCTGCACATGTAATTTTTGTGTTCAAGCTACATATTGGAATTTTTGAGAGATTGTGACAAAATTTAGTACAGCGACGCGTTTTCGAACTTTCGGACACGGTTCGGACTTTTTCGACTCCTCCCGGTATAATGACCTATTTTGAAAAATCGTTACATGGAAAAAAATTTCAAAATTTCTGGGCAAAAGCAGCTAAGTAGTAGTATTTTGGCATTGTAAACGGGTGTGAAAGCTTTAGGACCGACTGTGGCAATTTTTGAAACCCCCTCTCATGTAACGAAAAGTGAAGTTCATACGACAAAAAGGTATAACGATAAAAAGTGCATCGTAATAGTAATTTAACATAAAAAAATTAACTGTACCAACTCGGCCTATTTTTTGAATCTTACCCTAATAAGCATTTTCACGAAAATCGATCCTTTGTAAAGCAGAAAAGTCTAAGTTTTAATATGTGGTGGTGAAAATTGACCCATAATTTCATAGAAAAGTAAGAATTGTTTTAGACAATGAGGTATAGCGTATCTAATGACCGGCCTTACTCGACTCCAATGTTTTTTACTTGTTTTTTGTTTATGTGTTTCTTTATTCATTTCACATTAAAAGGAAATTCAAAGACAGTAATCATTGTGTTCAGAGTTCATCGGTTGCAGGTTATTACGCTTGAGCAAATTCGCTTTATTTTATGAATATTTTATGAAAGCAATTTGGAAAGCTTTCGTGGTGCCAATGATATGCACCAATCTTTCCAGTTTATTTTATTATACATTGCTCAAAAATACTTATGCTTTTAACAAAGATCTCAGAAATCTTTTCCACTGGCATATTTTACTTCAGGCCGGGCGGTACCTAAGAACATCTTGAGCTTAAAGTATCTTAAGCGAAATGACTGTCCCTTGTCTTCAAGTATCTTGCGACGATGAATGAATTTAGACGATCATAGAAGAGTGCATGCTGAATGCTCGGAAATGATTCCATTAGCAGAAGCTCAGTTCAGTATCGATATTCCGAGTTAATCCGTTGTCTTCTTTGCTTAAATATTGACATAATGGGATAACCGCGATATGAACATATTTTCGCACCTAATGATTTTTCCTGCCCTTATAATGTTCATTGAGGGGACATGGTCGCGACATCGAAAGAGACAGTTGGCGAATGAAAAATTCAATTAGCTTTACCTGATTCCTTATAGAAAAGGCGTTACAATAAATGATCTCGAGGGGCGCAAAAATATATGTTTTATCAAGAAAACTGCTTCCAATAATCTAACAAAATTTCCAAGCAAAATTTTGGTGAAAATTGGTGAGTGGTTCTCGTAAAACACAAAATTTTGTAGAAACTATTCCTGCGATGCCGGCCGAGTCAGGCACGAGTGTAGCCAAATGGACTTGGATAATTTGCAAGATGTAAATAAGTTGGAGAGCTGAGATAGAATTGTGTTAATAGCTTACATAAAAATGAAAAATTTCTTGATTTAAAATATCACGATCAATGGGTAGGACGTGCAACCGGCCCGCAAAGTTATTGATCGAAATAAATCCGGAATCTGGAAAATAATTACAATGGCAGTCAAACATATCTTCTATATGTATATGAACAAAAAACTCTTACAATCATTTTCGAATTCCAATTTATAACAAATCGATTTATTGATGCCTGTATCGCCATCTACTGCTTGTAAGTGAAAAAACTAAGGAAATAAAGAAGGAAGGAATAAGGAAATAAAAGAAATCATCAGCGTTTTTTTTTTTTTTTTAATTTAAAATTTCATCGTTTTTACCTTTTCCTCCTTCTCGTTGAATGTGGCTGTGGTTAGAGGTCGGACCCAGACGGGTGGTCGATTTGGTACATCAATGACTTCTAAAATGGCGTAAATGTTGCCGCTGTTGTTCTGAGCATCGAAAGCGTACACTTCTAAATTATAAAAAGCTTTCTCCTCATAGTGTAATGCTGTCTGAATTCTAGTGGAATTTTTTTTTTTTCGTAGTGAATTAATTCAAAACTTCATTATGTTTTTAAAATATTTGAAAATTACTTTAACTGATATTGCTTGGTATATGGACCAATTTCACCGTAAGGTACAAATTCGAAGACCGAGCGCTCTTGGCTATTATTAATTTTTAAACGTATTTTATTGTTAACCATGCCATCGGGATCATAGACAGTGAACGTGCAATTTGTCTGATAGTTTGCTTGCAGTTCCTTGAAAATTAAAGAGCAAGCAAATAGATTATTAAGTTTCTCAAAGCACGAATTTTGCTTTTTACGCGGAAGCTCGATGAGCTCCTTTCTTCCTTTGCATAGTCAGTATATCAATTCAATGAAAACTGGCCCGCAAAAATTTATGAAGCGGGCAAGAAAGTTACATTCAATAAGACCGATCACTTCGTACCCTATACCACACTGTGTCTAATAGACTTCTTCATTAGTTCATATACCTCGGTGAAGCCCTTACGCGACGAGGGTCCCAAAGCGTGCAATGAATTTCCTTGTAAGTGATCTTATTATTCTTTAGCTAGTTCCGTCATAAAGAAATAAAATGGAGGCTTTACTAAGCTAGGCTTTAGGCTATAGACCGGCTTACTTTACTTAAATCGGGAACCTAAAAAATGTTTCTACTTGGTCCAAATTTGACGTGAAATTGCTTTACGAATTATTAAAACTTAAATCTTTCACAAGATTTTCATGAAAATGCTTTTATTGGATGACATCCAAACTCAGACATATATAATCCAAATACGATTTATTATTACAAACCAATTTTCATCATAAAATATTAAGAATGAAGCAATAAAAAAAATTGACCCATCCCATTGAAATTTTTCATATCAGTCTAATGGGCCAAAATACTATTGCATAGAGGGGTCTCTCGCGAAATTTTGAATATTCCAAGATTCGTCATTTAACGATATCTTCAAAATTTCCTTCCTTGATGCATAGCATGTCGGTTTACAGAATTCCAATGAAATATTTCAAAAAGTAGACATACGGACGGACAAATACACAGATAAACTTGAATCGATTTAGATATGACACTTAATCAACATAGAGGGGTAATGTGGAAATGGCTCGTGTCTGTGAGTGTTACATATATCAAGACAAATTTCATACACAGTGTACCTAAGGAGCACTCAATCAATTGAATGTGCGATAGCGTTATCAAATTTACGACAACCTAATAGCTTCCTTCACATTCACAAAAAAAAAAAAAAAACAGACATTGATTGTAAATTAAAAAGTCTCTCTAACCAGCTGTCTCTCAAGTGTTAATATTTTTTCATAATTTACCTCTGCTCTGCATGGTGACGGCTTATAGCTTATTAAAGGTTGATTATCGAATATGTTTTTTAAAGTAATAAAAATGCTTTGCTCACTGATTTCTTTACTGCCTTTAATATATATTTGAAAGAAGTAAATTTGTTGCTTAAGATTCTCATAGTCCTGACGTTTTTTTACGATAATAAACCTAAGAAAAAAAAGAAAAAAAGAAAAAAAGAAGCGATTAGTGCAAGTTTCCTCGGGAAAACGCTTTTTTCCGCTTACCAACGTTGTTTCTCAAAAATTATTTGAGCCCCTAGCAAGCTATTATCACCAATATCAAAAGCTCCTAATGTAGGAGTTCCAAGTGATTCTGCATTAAAAAGAATAGATATTTAACGACCATTGGAAGGTACTCTATGAAATTCCACGACCTTTGTAATTAATTTCCACTAGTTTATAGGGTATCGGTAATTCTTCACGTACGTTCAGCATTTGTATACCCGGTGAGGTACTGTTTGATAGAAATGTCACGCCTTCAGTATTCGCATCCAGAAAATATGGCTCTTCCCATTTACAAGCTTTATGAAAGCGATGGACAAAAAATGAAAAAATGGGAAAGCTTTAGCAATTTTTCTTATTCTCAATACTTTTTCAATCCTTAGTCTTCTTAAGATGTAATGCTTAATTTTTCTAGTTTCAACGGTAGGAAGATCTTCATTTTAAAGACATGTTTTGTCAAAGACACTATTCTGGCTTCAGTTCGTATAACTTGAAACTCCATAATTACCATAGTCACCTTTCCATAAGGAATAAATAAATATGCAAGAAGCGCAAATATCCTGATAAAAGGAAAATTTTCGCAAAAGTTAAGCAGTCTCTGAATGCAATTATTTGGTCCAAAGGCTTTTATCCTTCATTCCTCCATAAGAAAAGAAAATAAGTAAGAAAATTATATGCTGTCGTGACCGAATCTTTTATACCCATCATCGTTATCCCAAAAAAAAAAAAAACGAACGGAGCTATATTTTCGCGCTCCTTAATAAGAAGTAGCTGCACCTGATTTTTTCTATTTTCAAAATTAACTTTTGTCCCGCAAAGGCGTGTGGGCGTTGTAGACGTGTCTGTTGAAAAGTTTAGGTCCCTCCCGAATTTTTTTGCTAATTTCTAGACGATATCTTCATTTTTTTGGACGCAGTTAGGCAGATGGACAGACGAATAGACGGAAGCGCATTTCAAATTTGAAACTGGCCAAGAATTTATATACATGATGGAGGTTTTTGAAGCTTGTTTCTGCCCCTTTCAAAGTCGTGGTCAATTTTTTTCATTTTTGTAAGGGTGCTATAGCATCACCCATAGAATATGCATTCAAATTTTTGTACCATTATCCGCTATAGTTTATGAGTAATGAACAAGAAAACTAATTTTTCATTCCGTTTGAAAAACAGAAGGGTTCTCAGTTTAAGCGGGTTCTCTCGGCGCGGTTGGTGTATCCTTCTACCGATTTGGCCCATTTTCGAGACCAACCTGCACTTCCAACGTTTCTGCCAACTTTCGATAGCTTCATTTTTGCGGCCAGGAGAATTATTACTAAAGACATTACACAGACGGACAGACGGATATGCTTAAATCGATTTAGCATTTGATGCTGATCAAGAACATATATACTTTGTGGGGTGGGATGCTTCCTTCTGGGCATTACAAACATTTTGACAAAATGAATATACCCTCGTCCCTCGGTGATGGGTATAAAAAAAAATCTCTTTCGGCGTGAAAGTTTACTTTTGTTTTTATTGAAGTAGAAGTTCAATAAGTTGAAATTTTTGATTATAAATTCTATTTTTTCGCCTTTAAGCGAAACTTGGATACTCGCCGCCTATATATTGTTATTATTATTATTATAAATTTAGTCAGAGAATAAATTGTAAGACTAAGGTCTTAAGGAATTAGCAACTAAGGCTTTCCGGTTGATTAAAAACTCTACCGTACTTTAGATTTGAACCCATGACCATTGATTTGCTAGTCGAGACACGCCGTCTATATAAAAATATGTTGATTATAGAAATTTAAGTAACTTTGGATTTTTTGATTGTAAAAGGTTATGTTTAAGACTAGATAGTTTCTTAGTCCAGCCTTCTACAAGCGAATTCAAGCGTAAAATTTTTTTAAAATTAGGAGACTGAATAATAATATTGAGTCGTCAAAAATGAAATTTGTACATAACGAATTAAATGCATACTATGTAAAATTACATTTACTCTACCATCTACCATCAAAGTCATCATTGACGATCCAAAAATTGATAAAAAAAAAAAATGTACTTTTTTTACTTTGACCTGCCTTTGATTGTAAACAAGATTTTGTTAATTATTTGCTTACCCAGTTCTTGTATTTGTTGACTTAATAAAAATAATAATATAAAACAAAAATTTAAATTTATACGAAGCATTATCGTTGTGAAGCACTTGTTTAATAGATTGCGGGTTTCGTTGATATGAGTAAAAATTGCCATGAATTTACTAAAAGGAAAAAAATATTTTAAAAAAATATCAGCAAACGTAGCTTTAAAAAACAAACTTCAATCTTTTGTACCTAACAATTGTTATTTTTTAAATGTTCTATGACAACAAAAATAAGTCATGTTGTTTCCATTAACTCGATATCTCACATATAACTGCACATATAATTGAATGCAAAAGCCTACGTATGTACTTTCTTGTACTTGATTACTGTTAAACTCCAGTCCTATTCTTATGCTATCCTTTCTTTAACTTTAGTTAATATACTGAATATATCCCGAAAGCACTTCGAAGATCTTGATAACCTGATTTCACATCTTGTGCATAAGATTATCTTTTGGTTGATATTTGAAGCGTAAAAGCCACCATATTTTGCTATACGAACAATATTTGCAGATTATGTTAATTTCTTTGCCTTGTGAAGGATCATTTATTTCAACGTAACACTTTCATTAACTCTCCAGTAGACTGAAATACTGAACAATATGCTGGTCGCTTATCTCAAAAGTAATCTTAATTATGCTTCAGACTTTCTAAGGCATAAAACTTGCATTTCATTTGACAAACAAGCCCCGACTTGTTTTTCCTAAATTTTCTTATTACTTTTTAGACATGATCTGCTATCAATGGCTCCATGGAATTATTGAAATGAGTAATTATTCCCAACTTTTAGTTTCTTATTTAAACTTTTGCAATAAAAAAGTTATTGATCTACGTAAGCACATGTCGACAGCGAACGGTAACTTTTACGTGAAGACAATATAACACAGACTGGACTGAATAGGCAAAAAATTCTAAAAACAGTGAACAGAGCATATCCATGATTTACTATCTAAAGGCTTTAGTCTGGATCTTTTTTCCATTATTACATTCATTTATTTCGGGTTTAATTTGCAAGAAAACATTCGAAAATGAAATCCGCTTCTCTCTTCCGTCCCTTCTCAATAAGAAAAGCAGGAAGTTTTATTAGAAAATCCAGATGGGTGTCATGATACCCTATCTTTCTCCGGATATTTTTACACTTAAACAAGAATATTATATTTGCGTTCCAGGACTTTTCAAAGGCGTGTATAAAAATTCCAAAATAATTTATCACTTGTAAGCCAATCAATTGATCAATTAAGACCAGTTCTGTATACAGTTCATATTAAGCCATATGAGAATGTTATGAGATTATATGCAACGAAAATTCTTCATTACTCCAAGATAGACTTGGTTACTTGCAATACAGTCTTTCTAGTCACAATTCGATCTACAAACCGATATATTTATATTTTTTTCTTCTTATTCAATATTAAGAAAGATACTTTTTTCGTTTAATAAAATTCTAGAATTTTTGTAAATTAAGAAAAACACTTTTATTTCGCATTTTTTATATATATTTTTATATATAAAAAATTCATTAATATTTATTTTATTTTATTAATTTTTATTTTTACACCTTTCTATGTTTGTTTGTTTTAATTTTTACCATTTCACTTTTATGCTATTTTTTAATTAAATTTTTTATTTTGACAATAAAAATTGATTCATTCGCAACGTTAAACCAAAAATATTTTTTATAATGCGTTGTCAACTGTTTTGTAAGACTATTTTTCGTATATTGTCTTCGGAAATTTTTTATCATTACATTTATCTACAATTGCAATAGCATTTTTTTTTTTTTTTTTACAATATAATTCCGTAAGTATTGAATGCTGTGAAAAAACATGTTTTATTTGTTATCATTTTTCGGAAATAAACACAAAAATACATTCATAAAGTGTCGAAAGTTTATTTATTTATTTATTTATTTATTTATTAAGAGACTCACCTTTCTATTATATTTCAAATAGATTTCGTTCTTTTAGCTTTTTCAACTGATATGATGGCTTCGTCAATCTCTTTACAGCAAAAATTTGCTTCATCTCGGGGAAATAACATGCTTTACTAGAGGAGCGAACTTGTCTTCTAAACTTATTATAATTTCTTAAGATTCCTTAAGGGTTTTTTTTTGTTATCTTATAAATATGGGTATATATCTTGTGCAAATGATCATCACATTTTATTATCTGGGTATATAAGCCATTTAATCATTGGCTTAGTCCATTCAAACTTAACAACTAAAAAAAGCAAAAGAGATTTTGTTGGAAAGTAGCGATTTAGGAACAAGTTATAAGAGGTCATCAAGTTTGATCTGGAAATAATTGCTGTCGTCTGCCCTAAGCTAACTAAAGAAAAATTTTGTTAAAACAAGTGATAAGTCGGAAAATTTCTCATTTCCAGTCCAGGCTAACATTCTTCTCGGGTTTTTGTTAACACAGACATCGTCCATATACGAATCGTAGTCGTAAAAATGAAGTTGGGAAGCAAAAATTTGGCGCAAACGTCCTCTAATCGTTTAGAGGTATATGCTTCAAAAATGGGCATAATCTGTTCACTTAGACGATCATAATGACCGAAAAACGAACACAACATTGAAAAATAGTTCAGTTAGCATTTCTATATCAGATTGCGCTCGACTTATTTTTGGTACAGTCATTTTTTGCATGTATATATGCTACGTGATAATAAAGTTGACTAGAAAAGACGTCTACTTCCGCCTTCCAAATACAATCCATGAAATTTTGCTTTATTTTGGTTTAAGTAGGCCTTAAACTAGCCTTGCCTACTTCTAAAATAAAGCAAATGTTGTCTGTCTACTTCTTTCAACGCTTTGTACGACATGTAACTTGAGTTGAAAAAAAGAGAAAGAGCAGAGGACTAAAAATCCAGGGCCTCTTGCTTCCAGATGCACTCCTTCCAGCTTATTTTTTACTTTTAATAGAGAATGCAGACTAAAAAGGAAAAGAAAGAATTCTTCCTCTTGCTTAAATACTGTTAAGGCAATTGTTTGAAGAAGAGCCTTATCAGAGTCAGTTGTTAAGAGTTAACTGAATAATATGGAGAGCAGCTAAATAAAGAATTACTTTTCTTCTATCCATTTGTCTGTAAGTGGGAATATATGCATGACCGCTAAGTTCAAGAGAAAGCCATTGGAGCAAATCTTTTTACAAAGAAATTATTATAACAATCACTGTCATTTTTTTCAATTTTCTTTGTGTGCCGTCCTTTTTTTTATTTTTATAATGAGAAACTTATTTTCTATATATCACTTATAAAAAGGTATTTCAACACGACCAGCTTTTCTATTAACTACCTCCCAGCACGTACAATGAAATGTTGAAGGATCCATATTATCGATATATAGTTTACCATCTAAATGATCCATTTCATGCTGAGCTATGCGCGCATTCCAACCTTTCAATGTTAATGCCTGCTTGTTATTTCTCTCATCTACACCAGTTAAACGAACGCTACGATACCGTTCCACCTCTGCAGAATAACCTTTCACGCTCATACAACTTTCCAAAAATTTACGTTTATCATAGTCTACAACTTTTAAAGTCGG
Source organism: Glossina pallidipes (assembly GCA_000688715.1). Classification (NCBI taxonomy): domain Eukaryota; kingdom Metazoa; phylum Arthropoda; class Insecta; order Diptera; family Glossinidae; genus Glossina; species Glossina pallidipes. Next base: position 1,146,859 of record KK499830.1, read on the forward strand.
ATTAATCATAACCTAAAATATTACGTTAATTAAAAATATTTTCTGAACATTTAAAAATATTAACCGTTAGCGGAAGGGTTGACATTTCTCTCGCCAAGTACACTTCTCTGGAGAATTTTTCTTTCAAATTTTCTTTACATTCCATTACAATAATTCGCAGCGATACCCCAATTTGTGGTGCTGCTATGCCCACACAATTGTATTTACGCAACATTTTAATCATTTGGTCTACAAAGTCGGCGATTTCTGGTTCCTTAATGGCATCCTCTGGCACATTACTAGCTTTAGTTCTTAGTATGGGGTCACCAATTTGAGTAAAATGCCAATAGGGTGGTTGGCAAGGGTGGTCAGGTATCCATAAATCACGATACCATTGTCGAAATGATTTTGATTTAGTGAACGTAGTGCAAAGGTAGCGAATATTTTGCTGTTTAATAAGAATTTTTAATAAATTGGTTCTATTTGTAAACATCCTCGAAAATATATGTACTGCTATCAAAATGAATAAAGTGAAGCATATGTTACAAAAACAACAGGGTAGTCACGTTTCTGAAAGTTAACTTTCGTTGAACATTAAGGCGATAAGTGATAAACGTGTTGGTGCGATCGCGTAAGACTTTCACGTCAATTTCGTTGCTATCATTCATGTGTAAATGAAAAAATAGAAAAAAAGAGGCAAATTTTTTTTTACCTTTATTGTGGCTGTTAAAATCCGGGAAAAAAACGTTTGGTTCTCCTCTCTGATAAACATGCAAACAAACCAACTATTAATGAACTAGCGAACGAATACAATAAACCTATTAATTATCTCAACTGTGAAAAAAATTGAAGAACTGAAACGTCTTACAATTAATCATACAATCCAGAAAACAAGACGAATTTTATCATGTTTACGTCCTTCTGCACATCTGAGAAACCCTCTATCCCTAGCCCTTTACAGTATGTATTTTTGATCAATTTCACTTGTTAAGTCATTAACGTTTTAAATATAATAACTTGAGATCGGCCCCGTGATGTATGCACTTCTGTTGCTCAAGCCAATCTCTTTTTTCGCTTGTTGAGAAAAATGAAGCCATGTCTGAGTCTGAATCTTTAAGGTAAACAAGTAATTGCAGGAATGCACTTAACATGTTTTTTTAATTTTTTTTGCTTACATTGGTATAAAACTTTATTATTATATATTACACAAGCAAGGCTACTTCAAATTAGTTCACCATCAAAATTTTCTTATTTCTAGACTTTTTACATCTATGAATCTGTTAGCCATTCGTCTCTTTGTTTTTTATGGATTTTTTGATGCACATACAATCCGGAGTGGTGAGCGAACAATTTGTTGCATTCAGTACATTTGTAAACTTTCTCTTTATGAACATTAATATGGGTTTTTAATTCGGTTATCCTTTTGAAAGCCGCTTTACAGATTGTACAGATATGAGTGGCCGGCCTTGCAGCGTGGACATTTGCTTTATGTATGTTCAGTTGACTACGTCTGTTAAAACGTTTGTCACATATATAACAAACAAAATTTCGTTCTTGTAAATGCCGACAACTGCGGTGACTAGTTAATTCAGCAGCGGAAGCAAAACTTTTGCCGCAGGATTCGCAAATATAAGGCCGCTCGCCGGTATGAACGCGTTCGTGGCGGCGCCGATGGGTCGTCGTAGTAAACGTCTTTGGGCAGAAGTGGCATAATTTACGTTCTTTTGGTTTTTGTGAGCTGCGATTCTTCGGACTTTTACAGGTTTTATGGCATGTCATGTGATTTGTAAGATTTGATTTGTAAAAGTAGGAGGCTGGACAAAGTTTGCACTTAAAAGGCTTCGGGCGATCGTGTGTATTTAAGTGGTCCTTCAAATCCCAGGCTCTCTTAAATATTCTGTCGCAATGGGGACAGTTGTGCTCCCGACGTTTCCGCTTCACTGCCCGCGATGTAGAATGTACATTTGCCTTGGATTTATGGTCATATTTCATTTCAAATTCTGTGATTTTCATGACATGCTCCAATGGAATAGGAATTTCTTCATCTTTATCTAACACGTATTGGCTGACATCATCTTCTGCTAAAATGGGGATATCTTCCGCTTCAAAAAGTACTTCTTCCGTTTCGAAAAATATTTCTTCCGTATCTTCTTCTTCTTCTTCTTTAACACTTTCCATAGGGAACTCTTCCGCAGTTATGGGCGGTTTGCAGTGTTCGCTTTGTAAATGTTGTAAAAACGTATTTAGTTCCATTAAAGTTTTCCGGCAAAAAGTGCACTGAAAACTCACATCCACATCTGAAGATGTCAAAGTATCGCAAAAAATCTCTCCGCATTTTTGCAAGACCGAAAGCTCTAGCATCTCCCACACAGCCATCTTTTATACGTTTGTAAAATTTGCTTTAATATAAATTTTTTTAGACGATCGCTTTTAGTTCCTCAAAACCGGCATCTAAACAAACGCACAGCATGCAGAGTAAATTAAGAAAGAAGAAGAGATCCAGTGTTGCAAAATCGCGTATGACTAATAATTGCTTAAATATTAGATCATATTGAAAACTGTTCACGTCTTTTTCGACGGTTTCGACCGTCTGGTGTAGTGCCCGCATTATTTCTTAACAGCTTGCGTGCCGTTATTGTTCACCAGTTGCAAAAATTCATCGACTTTTTTAGTGACTGCGAGGTGCATCTTTACCGTTGAAAATTTCGCAACAGAATCCACTAAACCGCTCCTGGGTCGCTTCGTTCACTCACAACATTCTCACCGTGCACTTCACAAGTTTTTTTTTTGCATTTTTACCTCTTTTATAGTAAAAAACGTAGCATAGATATTTCACTCATTTTTAAATCAATATAAGTTTTGCACAAGCAAAGAATTGGAAAACTGTCTTCACAAAAAACATAGTGAGTATTGTCCGATATATAGGGATCAAGCCCTTCTCGTAGAGAATTTTCAATATGACCTATTTCTCTGGAGAAGGTCAAAAATAAATAAAAAGAAATTTAAAAAAAAAACGTAAAAAAAAATTTTTTTTATATGTAAAATGAATTTGGTTATTCAGATACTAGTAGCAGTCTTCAATTCTCCTTTTGGTCAACAAGAAACTGATATAACTGACGACCGAGAGAAATAAAACGAAAAAAACCACAAAAATTGATTATGCAGTTGAAAGCAATAGAAGTAGAAATTACTGTGTTATGAAGTCCAACCTGAACAACAATGAAAGGAAAAATACGAATGACCGCGATTTCACAAAACCTTTCTCAAGGATAGGAAAATGCTGTGCTTTCTAAGCTATCGACAAAATAAAAATGTCCGCAATATTTTTGCGATCGGTGGACTAATGCGTTCTTCAATATGTATTTTGAGCAGCACATGTCTAAAAACTTATTATATCTATAATCCATTGTCATAACAATTTCTGCCTATATAATAAACACATAAACAATTTCTCTCTTTTCTCTTATTTTGTTGAAAGTGCCTAGAGCGCCTCATCTATCGTATGTTACAGACATTGCCTCGACCGACTCTCATCTATTTGCAAATCTCGAAATATTGCCGCAGGGATAAAACTGTTTAAACGATGAGAAACTATTCCGTTTGTCAAATTTTAAAAACAGAACTGTATGAGAAACTATTCCGCTTGTCAAATTTTAAAAACAGAACTGTATGAGAAACTATTCCGCCTACTGCCGTAGGCCGAATAACGAGTTCATGGCGGAAACTGAAGGACATTTTGAGGACCTTGATATGACTGATTGATTGCTTCACTCTTAAAGGAGGAGCAAAATATTTTCCTTGGTCCTGCGAATTATTGATGCATATTATTGTTGACATGTTGACGTATAACAACGCTTACAAGCTCTACTTTGAGTTTTATTGTTTAGATGATCCGATCGTCTTTTCCTACGATATGATTTTTTTAATAATTCTCAAACTCGGCATTCCGTTAGATTTAGAAATTTCTATGTGTCGATGCCCAAATTGAGTTGAATAGAAATATGCGATTTTTTAAAATCATTCCTTTGTTTGCATATATTAATAACAAATGTTTTAAATTAAACGAATAAATCAATTTTAAATGACTTGATCATCGAAGCTGTCTCTAAACTTCTTACGCTAATGTATATTTTGCAGCTTAGCCTCTCTTTTCCGATGTATTTTTCGATGAGCATACAAACCGGAGGGATGAGCGAACAATTTATCACACTCTAAACATTTATAGGCTCTTTCTTTATGAACATTAACATGAGTTTTTAAATCGTGTATCTTTTGGAAGGCCGCTCCACATATTGTACAGATATGAGTAGGCGGTTTTTCAGAGTGAACGTTTGCTTGATGTATTCGCAATTGACTACGTCTGTTAAAACGTTTATCACATATGTCACAAACAAAATTTCGTTCCTTTAAATGCTGACTACTACGATGGCTAATTAAGTCAGACGAAGAAGAAAAACTTCTACCACAGAATTCGCATACAAAAGGCCGTTCGCCGGTATGAATGCGTTCATGACGGCGTCGATTGCTGGTGGAAGTAAAAACCTTCGCACAAAAAAGGCACGTTTTTCGCCCTTTTTGTCTTTCTCTCTCGTGGCACTTATAGGTCCCATTGCTCTCATGGCATCTTTTATGGGTTGTAAGATTCGATTTATAAACGTAAGATGCTGGGCAGTATTCACATTTATAAGGCTTCGCGCTATCGTGTGTACTTAAATGCTCCTTCAAATCGCAGGCTTCCCCGAATACCTTGTTGCACTGCGGACAAATATATTTTTGGTTTGTCGCTGGCAATGTAGTATGCGCACTTTGATTAGAACTGTGGTCACTATACGTTTCTAATTGCGGACTTTTCGGGATATATTCCAACCCAGATGTCGTATCTTCATTTTTATCCAATACATATTGGCTGATATCTTCTTCTGCCGTGGTAAGGATGTCTTCAGTGGAAAGCAGGACTACTTCCGCATTTTCTTCTCTATCACTTTCCGAAGAAATGTCATCTGTAGGTGTAGGCGCTTTGTAATGTTCACTTTGCAAATGTTGTATAAATACATTTAGTTCCGTATAAGTTTTCCGGCAGAAAGTGCACTGAAAACTGACGTTTACATCTGAAGCCGCTAAAGTATCACAAAAAATCTCCCCGCATTTTTGTAAAACCGAAAGCTCGAACTCCTCGCACTCTTCCATTTTTTGTATGTTCATTAAATTAAATTTTTGGGCATTAAAATTAGATGGACTCTAATTTGTTAGATTTTAAATTTGTTTTAATATAAACGTTTTTAAATGACTTGTTTGCCTTGCTTGTTCTGACTATTGAACTTTCTTTCTTTTATGAATTTTCGTAAACAAACACACATAATCTTTGATTAAAGTACATAACAAATTGTTAAAAGTCCTGCGTGCATTATTTTTGACAGCCAAACAGTCGTGTATGTATGAAGGCATGAAACAACACAAGATCATATGGTTCATATATCAAGCACATTATGATACCAATGTACTTGTCATAAATGTACAAAATATTAAAGAGGAGCAAAATTGTTTGCTTTGTTAATTGTATTTTGCTTTGAAAAAATCATTTTTCAAAGAAACTTTTCGTTATAGTAATTTTGCGTTCCATTAACATTTATTGGAACAAACTCTTTGCATATGATTTTGTGCTTGCAACGCAAGCAAAGTATGCGCACGATCACGCCCAACGCATAATGTAAGAACTGTGTCAGCGCGGAAAGCATTTCCATTGCAAATTAAATCAGCGTTGCACAGTGGCGTAAATATCGAAGTAATTACTTCAAAACGTTTTTCTCCCGAAATATAAAATTAAACAATAATCAAAAGAAAATCTCTTTTAAAAATAATTTCTTTTCTACTGAATGTTTAACACACAAATTGTAATGGGAAGTTTCAATGCACTTTTTCTTGGAATCCAAAATCCGTAAATACAAAAAGACGAAATCAAAAATTAATTTTCGAGGTGAAGGTGGTGGAGATAGTTTGGAAATGCGCATTTATTCCCCGTTCTGGTTTTTTTTTTTGTGTGGATAGATATAAAACCATAGGATTTGTCAATTCCCCCAAGTTGTCGTAAAAAGTTGCACAAGTTGAAGTCACGCCCCGAAAGTGTGTTTGTCCGTTTGCTCACATCGTTTTTCTTATTCTTTCTTATCAAATAATACGGCAATGTGACATCCCATAATGTTTGCCACTTGGACCTCCGTTAACCGAAATCTGTAATAATTTAGGATCTTAAAGCTTTTGAGTGCAAATCCTACTTTTCAAGTAAAAAAATCGACGAAAATTCTGAAATTATCCATAATGTAAGCCCAATACAAAGCCTTGATAAAAAGATGGGACTACCATATTCTTGCAGATTGCAAGGTTAGAAAATTCTTTTGTTTCTTTTTTTATTTAGTAGAACGATATACTTAATCCGGAAGTTTACCACTCGTTGTAACTTTCTCTTTTTGTTCGGCAATAGATGTTTTGAGTTTCGTTTTCCTTGATGCAGTACAATAATCCTTTTATTTCCGATTGTTTTCGAAGGACTGAAGGCTGTTTAACATCAGCATACATTCATTGTGCCTTGTTGGATGCAGTGGATTTCCGATAAAATGCACGCAAATAAATCTAAAGAAAAGAGATAGGTGTGAATAATATTGAAGGGAAGCTTTTGTTCATTTATGTATTTTTATCTATAATATGTGCTCCGTTATAACCGCTTTAAGATTTTTGTTTCTTTTTCACATTATTCCGCATGTTGCAAATTTTATTTAGCTGACTGTTTATTTCACAGACTACAATTTCTATTACAATGCTTGCGGTTGAAAATTCCATATGGCGTATCTGTGTGTCGTGTGTCTAAAGATTGAGATTAAATATTAAAGATTGAAAAGTGTATATGAAGCGTTGTCAAAACGATGACATATTGTCAAATTCACGTATTCGATAGCAAATTTTGCTACGACATTAAGTTTATGTGTATACGGCTACGAAGGTAATAAAAACCATAACAAATATTGAAGTTTAATATTTTGTGTTCTTAATAAAACGTACGTCTCGCCGGATAATGTGTTTTAATTGTTCTTGCATAATATCGTTAAAGTAATTTTAATATTTCTACCTAAAAGACAAAAGCAAAATGCTTAGGATAATTTGCTTACAATCAATTCACATGATTTCCTTAACATGAAACTTAAAAATGTGAAAAATGGTGAGATAATTTTATCTATCAATTTTTTGTATATTAATGAAGTTACATAGATGTATATTAAGCATATTCTATTAAATAGAATAAACAAGAACGGAGAATGAGAAGATGTTACTTTCATATGCGTTAAGAATTATATATTACTGAACAAGTCAAGAGATTCCGAGTTGGTTTAATCGAATCAGAACAATGATTAAATTAAAAGTGTAAAAAAACAAATCAACGATGCGTCTGATATCTTTAATTTTAATCAAACATATCAGAAAAGGCAATTTTAATTTAAATTACTTAATAGTTGCTATAAACATGAGCAAATATATTCCTAGCTTTTCTGTTTGCTTAGCGATTTGTTTAGATTTATGAGCCCTGAGTGGCTTACTTTGAAATTTTATTCGTGGATTTTAATCTTTTTGGTGACACACAATTGTCTGAAAACAAATAGATAAAACGACTCCGAATTTCAGACTGAGTTTTCGAATCTTTACAAATGTATTACTCTAACCGGGGATATAAAAATAGAAATGTAATACAATTAAAATTAGGTACCATACAGTTAGCGTGTAATCACTCATTCAGGTAAGTACAGAATTGAATTTTTATACAATGCGTTCCTCTACCTTGTAGGTAATTGCATAAAGTAAAGGAATAATATAGATGTGCGTTCTATATATAAAATCTCAGAATATATAGTCAAAATGGTCAATTTGATTTGGCAGCTTGTCGAATTTGAGTCCGAAGTATCATTCAGGGAGAGTTAAAGACTATGCCCATATATCAAAAATTTCCCCTTATTTTGTCTTTTACACTTTACATCATACGTAAATTTTACAGATTTTTTAACGTGCTGCCAACAGAGTAATAAGGCAAAGTTTATTCTTCTGGATAAAGCTTTTAGATCGGACCGTAGTAATAACAGACGGACAGCGAACGAACAGACAGAGCTAGATGCAACATATTTACCTTACGATGTCTTCAATGCAGTCCAAACTCTTTGTGAAACTAATGTACTGGCTGCGATAAAAAGGCGGCAATTCGATTATCCATCGCTAATACGTGTAGATTATTTCATTTCAATCTTGAGACATATATATGGCCCATATCGCATAATTTTCAAATTATGGATTTCTATGTTTTGACAGCAAACACATACATATGTAGAGCATATACTTCGTTCTATATATCTTATATATTTGGTGAACAGCACCTCAAGTCAAGTTTCAGCGATGGATGCACAGATGGGCATGGCGAAAATGCATCTTAGTCTTATCCAAACTTAGAATACATGTGACATCTCTTACGTGTATTTGACGAACGTAACATTGCTCAATCATTCAGTGGTTGATGTACGGTATCTTTCGGACTATAAGGCGCACCTTTTTACATAGAAAAATTGGGTGCGCTTTCCGCGTGGTCCGAAGGTAATATTAAAACATTAATAGATGGTACTGAAGGAGTACGCAAGCAGTAACAACAATAGTTCAGATGAAAGTAATACGAACGGTGACATTGACGAGACGAGTGATAGTACCGAGGGCGAAGTTGGACTGAATATTGCTAATACGAGTTATGCTAACAAGCAATAACAATTTTGATATGAAAGTAACATTAAAATGTATTTTTCTAAAAATCATCTTACAAATTTGCAGCGCGTCCTACTGTCCGGTGCTTTTTATAGCCCGAAAAATACGGTACTGTCCTTGTAAATTTATATATTTGCGATTTGGGTGCACTGCAGAATAATCGGCATTTCGTTTCTACATTATAAACTACATTTAATCTCCACATTGGAGAGTAATGGAACCGCTCCAATGGATCTGCTCGCAATTTTTAGAAAAATGGATAATTTTCCTTTAATTAAGGCGCCAAATATTGAGCGCTTTTAATTAGATAGTTATGATGATTGTTGTTTTTGTTCGTTAAGGGGTGGTCTTTAGCTATAAAAAAAATCTTCTACACATAGGACCAAGAAACAATTATATAGATAAGGTTCAAATATATATAAGATGTTTCCAAGTTGTGTGAAAAAAATAATGTAAAATAATTGCGATCTGCAACATGAATGTTTCAAAGCCTGCAGCGGTCGAAAAATGTACGTCATAGCTTTAAAATCATTAGGATTTACGACTTATTAGTAACATAAAGAAATAAACATATCGACTTAAAACTAGCAATTCAGAACCGAGTCTCCACTACTAGATATACATGTATATCGCATATGTATCTCAACACATCTCGGTTTAATTTGAATGAAAATCCAATCACGACTTACAACTAAACGGACTATAATCTAATCTCATCGTTTCGTAAAAAGGGCAATCATCCATAAAATATACGCGTCGGTGATGTGATCAGACTCGTTTTCCCACTGTTGGCGTCAAAGTTACTTAGTCATTTAGTTATATAGTTAGCAAAATTATATAAGTAAAAAATCGTGTTCGAATTTGGACACAATTCTTTCAATATAATGATGGAAATTAGGACAATTGCGATATAACCTAGAATCCGAAATAAAATTTCATATTGGGAAGCTTTTCGAGTAATTTTTTAAATCCATTAGGATGGGATTGGCCCAAAATGAAGTAAGTAGTCGCAGATAACGGTAATAGTAGTCAATAAATAAATAAAAGAATAAAGAAAACTAATAAATAAAAAAATGAAATAAACTAAAATAAAGCAAAACAAAATAAAACAAGTAAAAAAACTATAGCGGACCACGGTACACCATGAAATACCCTTTATTTCTCTACAGTTAAATCAGAAACAACGCGTTATACGGAAAGCGGTCGAAAAGCGGTCTGAAACGACGATTCCTTACCAATCCTCTTTGGGCCAAAATTTGCGTACAAGAAAGCAAGACAGACGGACGGACAGACAAGCCTAAAACAATTTCGAAAGTGTTTATGAATCGATCGTTACAATAAAAGGTGGTTTTATCTCAAGTTCTCCTGGACATACATCCGAACAAAGTTGTAACACAAACGATGTAGAATATAATAATTATTTTATTTTCATTTAAGATATGGCCGCGCTCACCTACCGATCTTTTACTTTTTAATGATTCTATTGTCATAAAAACAGCTTAACAGAGACGGGTTACTAACGCTTATTATTATTCTTATTAAAAATGTATCCAAAAATTGAACTTCTGCTTCGCTCATTTTAGCCCATTTCGGATGAATTTGAAGGCGATGCCTCTTCCGTTAAACTTGAAGAATGTTTAAGCAGATCATTCAGATTAGATCAGATTAAAATTGCAACCGTTATCTAGGACCATCAATGATGCTGTTTCTGCTAGCCGTAGACGCAGATAAATCGTCTTAGAAGATTTTATGAAGCATTTAAATGATATTAATAAAATGACAAAGCTAGCATATCTTCTTCTTCCATAGTGGTTGGAATAAAATATAAAATTAAATAAAAGCAAATGAATAGAGAAAATAATATAAAATACTGTAATCACATATATGACGCTAGTGAAATGTATATATGTATATATATATATATATATATATATATGTATGTATGTATTTGTGCATAGATATACATACATATAAATATTCATTGCAGACATACAGACTGTGCTATGTGGTATGCGTCGCGTTATTCTGTGCCTTTTCGTTTCAATTTTTGCTCTGTTTGGTTTTTACCGGCTTGGTTGACTGATTTCGTTAGCTCACTGAGTAGATAGATAGATGCTTGGCAAACGGTCTGTTAAACTGAATGTGGATGTGGTTGTAATTTTTAGATATATGAATATAAACATATACACAAATATATAGATAGATACATAGAAGAATTTCTTTGGAATGGAATGATCTCTAACGGAGGTCATGTTAATATTGTTATACAATGCGATACGCTTAGAAAGTACCACAAGTAGATTCATCAAATGGTACCTGAGAAAGATCAAAAATTCCTTTACGCACGTCACGTGATTGTCTTTAGTGAAATCGATTACAAAATAAAATGTGACACGAGAGAAGTTATTTCTAATAAATATATTGAATAGTAAACGTATTTAGCGAGGCTTACGGGACCACCATTCCATCATTCTAAATAAGTGGGATTCATTAATGTTAGGTTATAGCACGAATAGCCAGCCAGCAGGGAATGTTACAATGTTTTACAGTTGGGCTATTAGTCACAGTTATGACAAAGATTGACAGCAAAAACATGCCCCGATTGGAAAGATCTGCGCAGTAGTGTAAGACAAAATTTAGTCTAAACATTATATCTTAATTCGTATTCCCCGTTCCTTTCGACTTGGCTTCCTATCGACAGATTTTTGCAAAATTCTGCTGATTAGCTCAAGACCTGAGGGGCGTGAGCTGATAAATTTTAATCACATTCATCGATAAGGTACTTGTCACCGACAAGGTCTCTTATTAGCCACCGTTGCAATATCCTTTCAAAACATTGCAATGCTTGCCCTTTAAGATTTTAGTTACAAACCGTTTATTTATTTGGGATCCAGTTTTCTATTCTTATTATTTGCGGATATTGGGTATAGTTTTACCCTCTCTTTTATGTCTAAATTTCGTTTAGCCCGCATCGTTCGCCTCTATTAATTCTGGATGTCGTAGCATCCAAGGTTAGTCATATTTTGCTTGAATCTCTTGACTACTGGAAGGTTAATCATATTTTGCTTGAATCTCTTGACTACTGGAAGCTTTCGGGGCTTGAGATTTTATATATAACGTACCGTCTAGGCACAGGTATACGGCTTCCTATCGACCACTTTTTGAAAATACTGCTGATTAACTCAAGGCCCGGGCGTGAGCTGCTAAATTTTAATCATATTCATCGATAACGTACTTGTCATCGATAAGGTGCTTATATATAAGTTAAGTCTGATTCTCCGTTTTCTTTTTTAGCTTCTTCTCAAGCCTGTTGGATAAAGTCATTCTTTGTCTTTCCTTTCTTTTTTTTGGAACTCACCTTCGGAATTTGTTACGGCAAAAAGTTAACTTTGTAGTCTTACACTTGATCCTTCGATTTCCGATATGTCCGCGACCAAAGAAGAATGCAAAACAAGGGAAATTTGGCAATGAAAAGAAATTAACTTCTTGTAAAGCTGGCTGCTTATGATTCTGCTTAGGATTGTGGAAATCTCAGGTCGAAATTTCGCTACTTTATAAGGATCTATTCGAGAAACCTCTGTAGCCGTGAGTACAGAGGCATTAAGTAATTTTTAATGGGTAAGTGACAGGGACCGCGAAAATACAGGGTATATAGATCAACTAGTTGATGATGATTGCTTCAAAGGTTCTTTTCTGTTGGTGTTTTAAATTTTCTTCAGTGCGTTATCGCATCCGTAATTCCATGAATAAGTCTTCTGTTTGACAAATTTTAAGTAATACTGGTGACAGACCCATATGTTTTCTGGATCAGATAGCGCGTATTTTAAATATGCGTTTTTCTGCTTGAGGAAAGTAATTGTAAATTCTTTGTCTAACTAGAGGTTAGAGAGCTATTTGTTGGTCCAACGTTCAGGTTCACGCTACCGTTACTGCCCCGCAGTTTCATTAACCTACCAAACGAATAGGCCTACTATGCTGCTTAAACGTTTTGCTAACGCTAGAAACCTGTGGCAAATGTCTGATGAATTCATATAAAAAAATTTATATTCATGTTTGTAGGAAAGTGTTCATATCGTTTAATTGAATTTCAAATGTACGTAAGTGATCTCTAAATCGAGTATAAACATTTGTTGCATTTTGGATGTTACGAAAGAAACGATGAGATTAGTTGACTTCAGTCCTTTGCTGAAATGAGATGAAGTGAGAAATAGTGTGTAAAGGTGTCAAAGCACAATTATTATAATTGGATGGCTCTTAATTCTTATAGAGCGAAATGGCAATCATAAAGACGACGGTTACCACTGCCTGTCAAAATGCATTGTAAACGCTAATATAATATGATACACTAAAGTGAACTTAAAAGGAATAAAAAAAAAAAAAATCCAGTTTAACTTAAATAGGCTTAAATCGAATCTTTGAATCTCAAGACTTATGAATAACATTAGAAAATATGTCATATGCATATCGAATACATATGCATGCGTGCTAAGTATATAAGTTGTGTTTCCTATATTTGATCATTTTTATAGCTACAAATACAAGAGAAAAACTAAGTATAAAAGGAACAAGAGACATTATGTCATTCTGAAAGTAACCTAAACTATATAATACAAATTGGTAATCGTGTTATATATCAAATATTTGTAATCGTGTTACATATCAAATATTATATATAGTACATATTGCATATATGTTAGTTAAATCCTATTGTAGGGCTGAGAATCTCGTTTTCGCGGCCGGATTAAGCTCAGTGATTTGTGAAGATGTGTCCATCGAATCGTCCGAATTGGTGCGGGACGGGTTGGAGAAATAATAATGCTCTTTTAGTCTTTTCATATATATATATATATATATATATATATATATATACATATATTTTTGGTTCACAAACACATTCTTTTACTTCTCTCTTTAATACGTTTAAAATATTACTACGGCGGACTTATTCTGCTAGTGTGGCCTTAGTTTAAATATTCTTCGAAATCATTTATATATTCGATCGGATGTCTGCTTAGTCGAACTTTTGGATTATTCCTACATATCTCTTTCTTAACCAATTATATTGCAAGTTGGAAGTCGAAATAGCTGTCTTTGAACGGATTCATCCCGGTTCGGTTATAGTTTGTCTTGCCTTTTCCGTATCTATGACTACATAGAAACTACTTCATGATACTTCCAGTCGTGTTACAGCAGCCAAAAGAAGGTCTCGCGATACGGAAAACGCGGAAAGAAAATAATAACCGTACGAAACAACGTAAAAAGAAAAAAAAAAAGAAGCGAAAAGTCGGGTCACCAACATGGTTTTTTTTTATACGCTAATCTTTGTCGATAAAAATCGCTAAAAATCAAAATCGCCAACTATTAATCGCCGATCCGGAGGTCCAAGTTTTATATAAATTTCTTGGAAGAAGTCCTGGTGGAGCCCCGACCTTACCCTGCCCAAGAAGACTCGTTACAAGTATAATTATATAGGCAGGATGGATCAAAATGAGTGCTGACTTTCGTGCGTATGTTACCTATTACGCATTATTTTTGAAAGCTAGATAGATGAAGGGAAAGTAAGGAAAATCGTGTTTCACAGAAGCTCGACTTCTCGGATAATAAATACATGGAACAAATGGAAACCGATACTTTTGCTAATTAACTTTAGATAAGCCCTCCAATGTTATTCCTCGTGACATGAGCAAACCTGTTACGTAGATCGCGAACATAAGATCCTTACGGCAAAAAAAAACCTCGCCTTTATTTCTTGAAAAACAGATAAATATAAAGTTGTATAGGCTTTTCAAAGTCGAATTTTTTAGTAAAAGTAAAGAAGTAGTGAAGAGATTATATAGTTATTACAGTCAGACTCTTAAACTATTCCGTATAACCGATATTCACGTTATTCATATGAAACGATGATTTGAAATTCATGATGTTACAAAGGCTATAAAAGAACATGTTTACCTGAGTTAAAGGTGAGCCGAAAAAATTTCAATGTTCAATAATCAAGCGAAGGTAAGAATTTTTCACAACAATACGACAAAGACATATAAACACAATAACTTATAACCGACGAATTGAAAGCAAAAAAAACAAAAAAAAAAAAAAATGAGCTAAGGACAATTGCGCAACAGGCTTCCCTACGCTTAACAAAAAAACAAAAAAACAAAAAAAAGAAACAAAAAAATGATGGAGAAACAATCGGATCTTATATCGAAAAAGGAAAAAGAAAAAAAAAAAAAAGAATTGTGTTTTGAAGGTGTTAACAAAACGTGCTAACAATCACTTTTATCGTTTCACTCAATTTAACATAGCGTTCGCAACGTAATATAAATACGCATATATATATATACTTATATATATATATATATATATATATATATAGATGTATATATATATGTATATAAGAAGTAAATTTTTTGCTCTCGGGTTTCAGCAAAAAGTTTTTTTCAAAAAAAATTAGTCGACTTTTTTTTTTTTTTTGTTAGATCAAAAGTAATTTGCTAGAAATAAATTATCTGAAATGTCTCATCAAATTAAAATACTTGGAAAAGTAGAAAGAAAGGCATGAGGCTTGCCAAAGACTTGGTCTCACCTGTGTTTTGGAGCCTGTGTCTCAAGAATTGCAAGAAGTAGCGCTTAACTCCCTTAAAAGATAAGCATTCTTGGTGAGAGATGAATGTTGAATTCTTCAATACGTGCTCTTAAAAGAATTATATTGAGACTGAAAAGCCGGAGTTTTTGACACACTTTTCTTAATTAATAGATATCTTAACATTAATTTAAATTTAAGCAAGTAACAGATGAACAGGTAATGTGTATTCAGCAATCTACCTAAGGCGAAAATAATATTTTCAGTATTTGTTTTTTTTTTTTTTGTTTTTTTGTTTTTGTTATATACAATAAAGGTGAGAAAATCCCTCTTTGGATGTAAAGCAAGCAAACGTGCCGTTCACAAAAATTCTTCGTCATAAAAATATATATGTTTCTGCCAAAACTGAAGAAGAGTCGATTAACTGATGAACCGGTTTTTTTCTTTTTCTTGAAATTGCTGTTTGACAACTAAATTTGGATGGGGGGATCTTCACTTAAGGCATCCGTCAATAAAATCACTTTTCAATGGCTCGATGCTTAACGTTAATTTTCAAATTATTCTGATTTGGCTTTGCCATGGGCAAGCTTAGATCACAAGGCGAGTGAAAAGAGACATAATTCGTCTGAAACCGTCACAATCTTAGCCGCTGGGAGGGAATGACTCCAACTTGGTGTTGTAAAAAGGAAGAGAAACCCAACAGATCTCGAAGGTGTACTTGAAGCTCATTTTGAGAAATTTCTTGGTGTCAACCAGAATTGATAGATTGACAGTAACATGCCTCTGACCTTACCAGCTGAGAGGGAAAGACTCCAACTCAACCTGAAAAGTGTGTGCGATCTTCTGAAAATAGAACAAGCCTGCTGAGAGGGAAAGAGTCCAACTCAAGTGGAAAAGTGCGTGTGATCTCCTCAAAAAAAAGGCTTTATTATGTAACAAACTTCACCTTAATATGAGAAATGAAATCGAAAATCTCAGCATATTTTTATTTATAATCTGACATTCGATCTGAGTATTTATTGAACATACGTTTATTATAGAAAATGGTGCCCATCGATCCAAAAGAAAAATTCAAGCGAAAGCTTATAAAATTTCTTCATTAATTATGAAGACTTTTCATATCCGAGTAATTCGTTGAATCGGTTCGTGAGCGATCACATAATTGAAATGCATACACATGCAATAGAAAGTAAAACGAATCTTAAAAACTGGATTTTTTTTATTTCTTCCTTTGTCCATTTGTTTGCTTGCTTGTCCATTTTGTTATCCTTCAGAGTGTCATGGTATAATAAATTGAACATTCTTTTTGTCATTTTTTTAAAGACCATCGTGACCTTTTACCTGCTCGACGTTCTTAGAATCGCTGCTCGATACTCGATAGAAAAGTACAAGTTTCCATATATGGTGCCAGTTGCTCGTCACAATTGTTTAGAGAAGAAAATACTCTTAGGCTACAGTTAGTCTACGGTTAATGAAAAGCGATGCTATCAGCATCGAATGACTTTAGTAATAAGTTTCCAACATTCGGTGTAAACTAAGCATTGTGTTTTTTTTTTTTTTTTGCTTTTATTGCTTCTTTTCTTGTTTTTTTTTTATTGTTTTCGTTCGTTTTCAGCTGCAATGAATTACTTTTGTTGAGCTTCATTGAGTTCTTTAGATAAAAGTCGGATATATTTTAGGTGTAAGAATGGTCTGATGTGCTTTTGTCATCATGCAAGTATACGATGCCTACTTCGTTTTATGCCTGGATGTGTACACACATATGCCGAATATTTCGTCTTTGCCTTGATATTGAGTATGAGATCTTGTTTTGCTTGCTGGCCTTTTTTCGTTTTTTTTTTTTTTCTTTCCTATATTCCTCTATAAAAGAAGCGTCACAACGCTATCAAATTTTTAACACTTTTAAAATTGTTATTGAAACCTTCAGAAATTAAAAAGATATGCGTTCGCGCACTTACGATCGATCTACTTACACACATTCATTCCGTTGAATTTATGCGGGTGGGTGTAAACTTTTATCATTATCAAGACATTCTGGCTCCCGTCCGATCACGAGATGTTTATAAATATTTTAAACTGTTATTTAATGTAAATCAAAACTTTTGCAAGCTATACGAGCGACGCGTATTCGTCAGATGAAAGGGAAAATATATACTAGATGTAGCCTTGCTTTGCTTCAGAAGAAGGTAAAGAGGGTCTTAGGCAATGATAGTATTTCTTGGCTAATTAGCTCGCCTCCAAAATTTAGCGACTTTTATAGGTTACCTTTAATTCACATACGAAGGCTCTAGAAGTACCTAAAACTAGACAAGGAACTGGTCGTTGGTGCGAAAAGTTCACGTTCATATGCTCCCTAAACAGGGTCACAGCTTGTCTCTAAGATCGCAAAGGCCTTTTGTTCCATTGGCATTTCTCGCCAACAAGGCGGGACCATGTAAGTGGTGGCTCTTCTGCACAGCCATTAGCTCGGAAGAGACTTTAATACCGCTTTCAAATATAATTCAGGGAGAGATATCAAGGTCTTCTCTTATCAATTGCAAATTACTCTCTTTGAATATCTCGCTAGCATTCATTGTAAGCAAGTCTTGAGTTCCGTTTTAGAAAATTACACGGTGGGTATGAAAGAAAATGTCTACCCGGGAAAATTTGATGTATTTATGTACAGTTGAAATAACCAAAAGATGCTGTCGCGGTCCTATTAGGCGTAGTGCAATGAATTTAATCGTGAGCGATATTGAAGGGAGGTAAAAGTTTGAATTTTTGGGTCAAGTCAACTGGTAACTGCAGTTCCACTTGCACTTTTCGCGCCCACCGTTTAGAGTAGACCCCCAATAAAGACAACGGATGTTTAAAGTAAAAAAAAATATTCCAATAGTCAAGCATTCCGGGGCTTTGATTAAAGAAATAAGCGAGAGTCAAGTTCTTCTCTGAACAGACAATCATAGAATAACCGGGCAGAGTAGCGTTGATTTTGTACCATGAAGAAGTTTTGTATCAAATTTAGTTATTGAGAAACCCATGTCATACATATGCACACATGTGCAGAAATTTACAAAGTCTTATATAATATTTCCTGGTATGAAACGTGAAAATATTTCCCTAAAGGTTTTTCAAAACCTATATTAGATATTAATGAATGCCTAGAGTTATGAGTTTTCACAATCCCAGTGCTTAAGCAAGTACTTTAGAGTTTGCAAGAATGATTTTCAACTAACGAACTGTTATCTGCACTTTAATAATGAAAAGGCTTTGACTTAAGTTGAAGCTTGTAGCGCATATCCCATATTCGTGTCAAAACTGGTACAGTATTCTCACCTTTCCACATTTTTTTCGTTTATTACTAAAACGTTGCTTAAGGTGTGAAGAAATGAATGCATCTTTTTATTTTTTTATTTTTTTTTTCATTTTTTTTATTGTTATTCTGCTTAATAGTTGTTGTTGCTGCTACATTGCTGTTGTGTTGTGTGATGTTGATATCCTCATATGATTCTTTTGTTGGTATGTTTGTCTGTTCGTACAAGTGCAAGCTCGATGGTGTTTGTGTGACTGTTTTCATGCTGACTTTTGCAGTATTTTTTTTGTTATTATTTATTAATCTTGATTCTTTTTCAAGATTTAGTCTCTTCTTACGACTTCTTTTGCTTCAACTCTCTAGTTTGCTTTATTCTATGCCTTCGAATTGTTTACACGTATGTACATATGTGGATCAATATGTATGCTTGATTATTTTTGTATTCACCAGCAGTAGATATGAGTATTTTAATTCTGTGAGATCGTATGTAATACAATACAAAACGTATAAGTTTTCTAACGATTTCTAAAGAGCCCTCATGTCTTCCTCATCAACGTACGATTTTAGATTGAAGATTCCTTTGTAGGTCCATTTGTCCATCATTCTAAATATCTAGAATTTAGATTACAGGAAACTTTAAATAATAATATTGTTTTCATCAGCGTAAGATTCTGAACTGGGCGTGGTACGCCCGCATCCAATTTCTTTTTTCAGCAGCTGACAGATTATTGAGATTGTTCCCTGAAGGGCAGGTGGCGACGAATGGAGATACTATGTGTACTATGGGGCAACATACGGTGTCCAATCCAAGACACGGCTCTCTGTCGATCTACTATTTAAGTTGCTAAAGTTGCAAGAAGTAAAAGTAAGAAATTGAAATTTCGTTTTCAAATCATCGAAACTCGTCTATTCTTCGTCGGGGAAGTACTAAAATTTTCTGTCTATGACTTATAAGTGGTAATAAAGTGTGCAATTCGTGTGCAGAATTTCTGCTCGCATAGTTGCAAGCCAATGTCGTGAGCATTTAATTCATTCAAGTAAACTGCTATATTTGTTCTTTTTTAACACGATTTTGGTAAGTACTTTTAGTTGATACGATTGTTTTTTGTGCGAGTGGAACACTGAGCAAGGATTCGAACTTTCTGGGACTTCCGGGTGTCGAAAAAGCTGGATATCCTGCCACTAGACTATATGGTAACGGTCTGTCAAGTTTTAGATCAATATCGGACAAGAGCTTTCAAGCTTTCTAGTCTAGTTGTTACTACTATGGGAATTTCAGAGGTACACAATAGAGAGCTATACGCCATATGTCTTGAGATTTCGCCCTGATTGAAAATAGAAACATGTATCTGAGAAATAATTTTTAGGTTCCTAAGGGAAATTGCTTCTAATGGCAACACTTTTCGAGCCACAATCACATGATATGAATCACGGATATGTATATTGCGCGGAGTGACTCATGTTTTTAAGGGACTTCTAATGCGTGGCGAAATATATATGTATAGATACAATATGGGAGAGCCATTGCTTTTACATATACACTCAGCGCGATTAGCCGCATAGGGACCCTAAACGCCTCCTAATATACATTTTCGCGGTCGAAAAACTCATTAGTTGCCAATCGCATGATGGCAAGTACACTATATCTAAAGTTTAGAAATGTGATCAGCGTTTTTATAAGGGTTAGCGATGTGTAGTGCTGGCAAAATCAGTGTAAAGCTATGTAGATCTTTGATGCGAGTTTCCGCTGACGGCAAAACGTAGCGTGGTACATATTTTTATAAGATCTGTAATCATGGATCAATAACCCGGCTATTAAAAGGGATGCTAATGCATATATTCCAGGAAATGGGGGCGAGGACATAAAATTTAAATTACATAGCGGCGATAGGTTCTTTTACAGGGGCTTCTGATTTATATTTTCAGCTGTAATATAAAAGTAGGTTAATACATCGAAAACCTGGCGGACCTAATATTGACGTTTGCAATACCTTGATGGTGTTATCAGCGTTACAAACGTAATAACAAAGCATATATGCACTGTCCTCCAATGGTGGTGTTTAAAAAGCAGGGAAAACAAGAAACGAGAGAAAACAAAAATATGTACATATAAATAATAATAATTGGATGTGGATACATTCTCGTTCACTCAATGCTAAGCGACAAATGTTCGAAGCGTGAAACCAGCAGAGAGGCGGCCAGAATCTGTTGGGCTGGTTGCACGGTGTGGGCAAAGGGTTTTACTTTTCTACATGCTGCGGCTGCTGCTGCTGCTGCTGGTGCTGCTGCTGCTGCCGCCGCCGCTGTTGCTGGTGTGTTCTTTATTTATACATAAACAATATATAAGAATGTGTGTTTATGTGTACGTACATTTATTCTGTATTCATACATAGTGAAGTAGGTGTTTTTGTCTGTCTGTCTTCTGTGCCTGGCTGCTGCCACATACTGCCACCGCTGTTGTTGTTCGTTGTCTTTTCAGTTTTGACGTAGTTTTTAGCACTTTGACCAACTAGTTGGCGCGCACATTTACACTAAACGAGTACAACGTCTCATTTTGTTTTGTCGGTTCGAATTTTGTACTGATTTTCTTTCAATTCGCGGTTATGTTTTCTTCTTTATTATTTTTTTTTTCTACATTCTTCGAATAAGTGTTAAATGTGTTGTGATTACAATTAAATTTTAATTAAAGCAATTCATAATCGCTATTAAGTAAAATAATTACGTTAAAAATAAACAATTTCCGGGTAATAAGAAAAAGCCATCTAAAGGTTAAATTACCGGCCATTGCATTGGATAGAAAATTACAGAGAAAATGTAAAAAATATGCATTTACTTATGTCCCATAATGAAATCTAATTAAAACTAGTTAGTTTACATCAAGTCTCTCTGTAAAGACCACCGAGACCTTGTCACAAAAAAAAAAATCACTTTTTATACCAATAAAAATTTTTTTTTTGTAAAAATGAAACTTTATCCCTTTCGATGGTCATGTTTGTAATCGTGGAAAATTATTTGTAAACTAAAAAAAAAAAACCTAAAATAAACTTTTGCGAAATATGAGCATATGTATATGTATATGTGTGTAAAAGTCAATACGTGAAAAGATATGCCGCTTTTCTAGTATTACAAAATGCAATGGAAAAAAAAGTTTTAAGTACATTACGCGTGTAATTGTTACTAATTGGGAACAAACAATGAACTGAGAGCCTAGTACACGCCACAGAAGGTACGTTAAATTTATTAAATGATTGAGATCAACGTGAATAACAAAATCGATTTACCTATGTCCTGTCTCTTATACACATCTAGATGTGTATAAGAGACAGGTACGTTAAATTTATTAAATGATTGAGATCAACGTGAATAACAAAATCGATTTACCTATGTCTGTCCGTATACTATCTTTCAGATCAACGTGAATAACAAAACCGATTTACCTATGTCTGTCCGTATTCCATTTTGCAGGCTTTTTCAAATTTTGCAGACTCAGCTCAAGCTCAGAAGATGGGGAAACTGTTTGATAAATCCATAAGTACAAAGCAGATAAGCAACAGTCCATCCGAGAGAGTAATCTTTTCCTCGCTTATTTTGTATGATGTTCGAGTTTTGGGGATATCCACTTTAGGGTATTGCATAGCCTAGAGTGCAGTACTTCGACGTAGTGTTATTTTGCAATTATATTACATTTGCATGCGAAAGTACTTACACTCACAAAGCTTGTTACGCTTACGGGGTTATCGCATGGTTTCCCTTGAACTTCGAAACTTGTTTCTTGAAAACACTGCAAGCGATGAGCATCAAAAGATTCGATCTAAACTCAATATTTTTTTTAGTTTCAAATTCTTTTCCACAACATTCATTGAGTAGGCAGCGCAATTTTTTTTTTTGCATTAGCTTCCTTTGGTTTCTTATTATTGAACACATAATTATCAGATCAATAAAAATCATTTGAAAGTGAACTAACTGGGTATTAGCATAATTAATATTTTATTATTAATTTTAGGAGGTCAAGAATTCATTGTGCATTCATTCCGGTTATTTCTTTCATTTCCTTTAGTCAATTAATATTTGGGCAATAACTGACATTAACTCTTTAATGTGTTTTAGTTTGACTTATACTTAAGCGACACTGTGCAAAGCCTACACAGGCAGGGACCTTCATGGATGTTCAAGTAAGAAAATGATATTCGGCTGTGAACGAACTTTTTATACCTATTGCCGTTATTGTGGATAGCTAAAAAAAAATAAATAAATAAATAGACTACATTTTTATATTTTATAGTATTGAGTGGGCGTGGCCGATTTTTTCTATGATCTTGTATTTGTAGAAAAAAATTGCAATGCAAAAAGCAAAGATGTTCTCAGTTTTTATAGCACTTTAGATATGTTGGTTGACCGGCTTCGGTCACGATAGGCGATATCTCCATTTTTGCAAACAGGAGAAACTTTACCGCAGATACTACACAATTGCAGCAAGCAGATAACTCCATTTTTGTGGGCACGGGTACGTTTGCCACATCAATCAACAAATCAAAGGACAGGCGACTGGCAAACGTATCTAAAACGGTTCACATTTGATATTGACAAATAATATGGAGACTTTATAAGTTTTCCGAAGCTTCTCCCAGGACGCTGCAAACGTTTTGACAAAAGAATCAAGTTTTAATATTATAGAATATTGAGTAGACATGAACGGTTTTTCTAAAACCATACCCGAAGAACTTTTATTTTTAAAAAGAGAGATGGTCACAGGTTATGTCGTAATGTGATCGTCTCCTCTGCGCGATTTGCCGCACTTTCAATACCAACCTGTATGCAGGCAATTCCAATCTTTCTGCCAAATTTGGAACTGATAGCTTCACTTCTGTGGACAGGAGAATATTCACAACAGACATACCTACACGGGCGGACGGAAGGATTTGCTTAATTCGATTCAGAGTTTGATGCTGGTCGCGAAAATATCGGCCAGGTGTACCAGAGACAATATAGCGCAAGAGAGATAAAGCTTTTTGTAATCCCGACGCTTTGCATCGATCATTCTTTTCACTAACTCCATTTTTTTGGTTTACTTCTACTGTTCGGTATATAGCGACTTTGACAGAAATAGCAATTTCCCAAAATCATTTGAGCAAAACGGATAACCCTTATCTTAAATGGAATTTTTACTTGTTGGTATTTTTTAGATCCTGAGCTGAAGCTATGACTCTTAGTTTTCAAGAACGGCGAGTAAATTAATAAAACAAAGTTCTCGGCCAGCAACTTGAAAATTGATATGAGGTGCAAATATACTCAAGAGATATAAGTTATTTAATTGGTTGGACTGCTCACGTTGTCAACGTAATGATGTAGTTTCCGTTTATTGTTACACAAATCGCTTCATAAATAAAGCATCGTCTACTTACATCGTCTATTTACTTTTCCATACATAAACAGCTCAGTTCTCGCATCATAACCTCTTTAGTCGAATTTATTGGGCATGTAGGAGCACTCTTTATTAAAGACATTGCTTGCTTATCTTACCACAGACCTTTCTCAATCAATTGGATTTCTAAAGGTTGCTTACCAGCTTGCGCTTGTTTTTAAAACCTTATAAATAAGATATTTCAACTATTTTTCCGATCGGAAAATACTTTGTTTAAAAAGCTTATAATTTTCCAAGTTTAAGCAAAAATTATAGTTAGAGCAATATATATAATTAATGTAAGTATATTGACTGCAATTTGTTGCTCTTCCCTTTTCTTCACATAATGTAAAGGCAATAACGTGGCATAACGAAAGGGGCATAAACGTAACTTAAATCAAAAAAATTTTCCAAAGCGAATCTTTAAAGCTGTCTCAAAAAAAAAACATTAGGACATAACCTCAAATCAAGTAACGCCTGTGTGCGAAAAAGCTATGTATACAACTCTGAGATTTTTATTGCCAAATCTGGGCTCTTTGTAAAGAATAATTTTAAGTCAAAATTTCAAAACCGTACTCAAAGTTTGAGCCCCTTAACGTAAGCTAAATAACAAATGAGTGTGTAACGCTTTCAGAGCCAAAAGTATGGATTATGAAGAGCTATATTTTTTGCATGAGGTCGTAGGTGACCGTCTGTATCAAAGTGGTCAAATTGATTGCCACAACGACTGTGCAAAGAGCAAAGGAAGAAAAAAGCTAATCATGTCCTAAATGGAAAGATGCCTAATAAACTTTGTTTGGTTTGGTTACCTCCTAAGATATTCTTATTGGGAAATCTGCTATCAATGGGCCCTGCGTCTATCATGAATCGACACTGGCACGAAATTCAGCTTTCACATGGTGGCTTCCTGACCAGATGTCACCAAAGGTTGAGTGCGCCAGAAGAGCGTTTTAGTGTTGCTTGATGGAAGATAAAATTAACTAAAGTAATTTTAATCAAAGGTTAGGTTAAAAAAGAGTTTTTGAGGTTAAAAAAAGCGGAGAAAATGAAAAAGATCTCCGCACATATCTTTGTCGTTCAACTTTAATAAAAGAGAAGTTTCTCCTGCTAACCCACACTCAACCGATCTTTGAAAGGGAAAATTTCGAAAACTTATGCTTTTAGGTGTTGTTTTAATTTAAGTAAAAACTTTTCTAGATAAAATCGTCAGTGTAAGCATTGTGTTGATTTTAATGGGCGAACAGATGGACTGGTTGACAAATCCAAATCCAGAGTCTATACATATAACTTACAAGATCTCCGATAACCAAGCGAATCTATGCGTTATAAGCATTTCATAAATTTAGTGTATCGTCTGTAGGGGGTGGCGAAGTCGATTGCCGATGTAGCCTGCCTGTTAAAATATTTTATTATATGGCAAACTTTTGCAACACACTAATTATTTGCACTTAGTCATCGCTAGCATTTACGTCGTTGCCAGACATTGCAGGACCGGTGCAGAATGAATAACGTAGATATATCTGTAAATGTGTTTTTTTTTTTTTTTTTCATTGAACGAACGGGCCATGCAGTCTACATAAACGTTCGCCGTACACACAAACATATTAATATTAGTATAGAGGCTTACGCTAAAATGTACTCACTCGTGCATTATTATGAAAAATCAAAAAAAAAAAAAAAAAATTAAACAATGTATGTATGTGTGTATGTATGTGTGTGTGTGTTTTCTTTTGTGGTTAAATTAAATAAATAACTTTTTTATTGTTATATTCGTATTGTTTCGTTTAAGAGCAAAAGGAACAATAAAACAGAACTAAATAAAAAAAAAATAAATAAATAAATAAAAAAAAAATACTTTTAAATTTATTAATCATTTGAGTGCTACGATTGCATTTATTGCGGTTTGATTCGCAGCCAAATCAGCCGGTTTCATCAACCTTTACACATCAGTTTTATAGTTCGTAGCGCGTCTTGTTTTCTGAATGAATTAATTCATTTTCGCTCACGTAATCGTTCGAATCGTCTATCTATTTGAAAGAAAACGGCAACCGGTTGGCGACAATAATTTTTTTTCGATTTTTATTTATTTATTTTTTTTTTTTTTCGAAAAACATGGTTATACGCCAATGAGTACATTTTCTTCATCCGCTCCAACATGCAAACATATTTATACGTAGGCATAAAGAAGATTAATTTCAATTGATGTTTATCGACTAATTGATGATACTGACGTGACTGAAAGGAAAGCAGTGAAAAGAAAACAAAACACAAGAAAAAAAAAACAACAAATCTGAAGAAGGAGAGAAATTATTCAATCAGAAATATCAGACATCGACAGAACATTACGATTTCAAATATTTCGCATTCAAATATAATTCAGTTGAAGACATTTCGGTCGCTTCTTGTATTGTTCCCTTCGTAAGCATCAAAAATAAGCATTAAAGGTCACATGAACACATCATTTCAGTAATCAATTTACTTACCCCCACTATCGCTGGAATTCCAAATGTATTCTCAATGTTTTCTCAACGTCATTTTGATACGCACAATTGCTTGTTCTTCTTTTCGGTCAACAGATAGTTGATAGATAGACCAGAGTCCTCACATTGCACATTTCACGCTGTAATACAAGCAGACAAGAGCAATGAATGCAGCCGTTCGGGAAAACCCCTGTTTAGCAGGATTGACATTCTCTTCGATTCTTGTTTCCGTCACTTCGTGCCGTTGGCCTTCGTGGAGTTTTCTTTTGATCTTTATTATGTCACGTTTATTACGTTTCATTGCGCTGACTATTAGATGGTTTGTTCAGAATTGCTTATGCTTCAGATCTACGATTATGCTGTTAAATATTTTGCCCTTCCAACAAACGGAGCAGAATACTTGAAACTTGTAAAAAAACTTTCCAAACTATCAACATTTCTCATCAAATTTTATATACGAGCCCGCGGCAAATTTTTGAAGCGGACAAAAGAAAGTCTTGCGAAAAAATTCGCAACCCATCGTGCACTTCTTGATTTTCCTATGCCAATAAGATATGGAACGTGAACAAGTGGAGAGAGTATGGTTCCAATTTACTAATCGCGTGAAGTTCTCAGTTTGGTGAGTTTTTGCTTTTTTGTGAGAAATTAAGGGAATTGGATATGTCCGCGGATAATGTACACACGACAGAATTCACTTTAGAAACTGCTTACGAAAGTCATATAAAAATTCAGTAAAAAGCTAGTCTCTGTCGCGCAAGGACTAACTATGTAGAATAACATCTTGCCGGCTAAGGTGAATACAATCGTCTTAGTTGAATGAAATGAACGTTCGATGTCGCTGCCGGCGAGCATCCGAAAGTGCAGTTAAGTGCTCTTTTCTAATGTTCTTGCGTCATGTGACAAGTGCCGTTGACTCCTGCAACTGTTGTTGTCTGTACCGTACGTCAAGTCGATTGACAAAATTACAATACTTTTTCATTTACATCCTCTTTTAGTTTTGCGTGGGTGAATTTTTCCCATTTTCGAAGGTTAATCAGTTGGCATCAACAATCGCTCGGAAAGCTAATCACGTTCGCATACGTCATATACGTGCGTACATTTCAATAATTAAACAAAAAAAAAAAAACAAAAAAACAAATGAAATCATCAAAGTAAAACTCACATGCGATGTGATGTATAAAAGAGATATTCATTCATATAACATATATATAAAAATATGATATTTAGTTTTTTTATTGAGAAATAGTTAATACATTTGGTTTGTTTATTATTTGTTGTTCGCATAATCCCCGTTCCATGCGTTGATTTTAAATAAAAGTTTATTCGAGCGCTCAATAAATTATTGTATAACAGCTGCGCATCGTTTACAAAGACGCAATGATTTATAGTAAGAGTCGGCATAAATTCGTTTCGATGAGTCGCCATATATAGGTTTCACACTTTCCGTGAAAGTCTCGCAAGACATAGCCACTGCCATTAATGGGCATGGGCACTTACTTTTTGAATACTATTTTGCGCGTAGAGCATTTTGCGTAATAATCTTTGCATTATTATGTTCACCTCATGTTAAATAGGTTCGTGTCTTTGATTATACTTCTTTTTTTTATACGCTCCACCAAGGTTAGATCTTTGCTTTTGAAAATTCATATCAGGTTCCCTATTCAGTATACACGCTTCTGAAAAGGTAAGACTTTGGTCCGATCAGTCTATCCGTCCATAGTCTCAGCATTAGCGAACCCATGTTGCTATACGTCAATTCGAAACGAGCCGGTATTCATGTACAATTAGGCCATAATATGATAATAAGCAAAAGTTATAGAAGATAATAATCCGAAATGTAACGCAGATCCCGACCAGAAGGGCTAACACCACTGCAACAACCTAAACAAGTAAGAAAGTTTTATTCGGCGGGGGCAGAATCTCGCATACCCACAACTACTGAAACGTTCACCATAATTAAATTATAACTAACACACTTTATCTCCAACTCCTTTTATTCGATACCTGTATCGAAGGTATTTTTAAAAAAACAGTTATCAACGACTTCGTGACGTGTACAACAATTAATTTAGAATTAACACACTTAACTTCTCGCATTTTACTCTCCAAGTCCTTTCATGTAATACCTATATTATCGCCATACAGACAACCATAGTTGACTACACCGTGAAGTCCGTCCGAGATATTTAATTGGGGACTAACACGCCTACCTTCTCGCTTTCTACTTTTCAAGTGTTTTTATTTGGTACCCTTATCGATAACCGTATTGTAACGACAAAATTAGTTCTCTAGGTCGTGACATCCGCAATATTTCATTTGGAACTAACGCACTTAACCTTTCGCATTCTACTCTCCAAGTTCTTCTATTTGATACCCATATATCTAGTACTATTATGGAAAAATTAACCCGCTAAATCGCGGTGTTTGCAATATTCATTATAGAATTAACCTATTTATAGGCAGATAGAATATCTTCATTTGAGGAAAATAGTTTTAAACATTCTGTGTTGTTTGCGTTATGATAAAAAGGCATAAAACCTCAAAAAAGGGAAAAAGAAGAAAAGTTAATCACTTGTAATTGCGTGTGGGCATGGCCGATTTTATCCATTTTTGTTTGTAAAGTAAATGTGGAAAATTCCAAGGTTCTTATTATTATAAATTCTGAGTAACGAGCAAAAATCCGCTAGTTTTTGTTACGAAGAACAGAGTTGTGTTCAGTGTACGCTCCACTGCGGGCTTCTTCTCTGGACAATTTAGTCCATTGTCAATACTAACCTGCATGTAAAGACTTCTAATATTTCTACTAAATTTAAAGTCAATATCTTCATTTTTGCGACCAGGAGAGTGACAACGGCAAACACCACACAGACGGACAGACAAGACTTACTCAATTCGGAAGTTCATGCTGATTAACAATACATGTACTTTATAGGGTCTCCGAAGCTTCATTTTGGGTGTTCCATGCGTTGTGAAAAAAGAACCCCATCCTTCAGTGGTGGGTACGAAAAGAAAGCCTAATGTAGACATATTTTTTTTTGAGATGGAAGAAAAGAGAACAGAATTACAATATTCGTGCAAGTTGTTTATTATCATTATTATTATTACTATTAATTCTTTAGCCTAAGAAATAAATAGTAAAACTAAGGTCTTAAAGCACTAACATCTAAGGCTATCGGCTTTATTGAAAAGTCTCCCGCACTTGAGATTATTTCAAGTTATTTATTTATTTATTATTATATTGAATTTGTTATTATGCTTAAGTAATAATTTAAACGATAAAAAACCGCAATAGCGGAGCCATTCTCGCGAAGCGAAAGTTCTGCGGTCTATAACGCAATTGATGCAAATTTGAGTTTAAACAAAATCACTTAACCTACATACCCGCAACTAATACATACACTCGTCAAGACGATATGAAAGAAAGACTTTAAATTTCAACCAGACCAAGTCAATTATTTATTAATAAATAATGTTTCAATTAACTTGCCTTTTTAGAGTTTTCAGTAGAGCCGATAATAGCCTTGGATGCCAGTGCTTCAAGGAATAGATTTTTCTGACTAAATTAACACCAATAATGATAACTTGTCGCTTTAGTTATTTTCATGGTTATAAAAATTAAGCTACAAATCTAAACTGTGGTTAACGTATCTGTACTTTTAGCTCAAGACTCCTAAGGATATATTACATCGGTTCGAATATATGTAACATCCAGAAGGAATAGAGACAGATGCGTCTTGTAACATACCAATCGATTCAGAAAATGATTAGACACATCCGGCCGCGTTTTTTTTTGTATTGAAGCCAAAGGTTGTAATTTTCGAAATGCGATTTAATGTTTAGTTTGACCGTGAAATCAAACAAGATCTATGTCGACAAGTATGCACTCCAGAAAATTGAACAACTTTGCTAACATTTTTGTAGATGATTGAAGTTGATTGCTATTACAATTATTTGTAACAAATAGAAGAAACATTCATTGGCGTATCAGCTTAAAATGGAAACTCCAAAAATGTCTTTAACCGTAAAAAATTTAATTTAATTACGAAAAAAAAAGAAATATTCAGACATTATTAAAACGCTTTTTGAATGAATGCCAAATATTTGGTTTTTGTTCTGTGAATCAAAATAAACGACCGCATTTACGAAAGAATTCCTTTTAACACGTTCACTACCATACGGCAGTACGTTCACACATAAAAAGCCACGTATTCCCTTCACATAAATCAATCTCTCACAATCTCGTCGGATTCCATATAAAACTATTTTCAATGGAAGGAGAGCAAGATTTGTTGGGTTATGGCTTGATCTGCTGACTTGTTAATTTGTCGAATGAGGTGGTTTGTATCGATCATGCGAATTGATCATAGAATATGAGAGCTATTATTACATGCGTTACAAAAAAGAAGAAGCATTCATTTTGCCTTCGATGTACAGCAATTTATTAGGAGATGTTTGAAATAATTTCCATCGGAAAAAACAATACTTAGTTCATTAATATTCAGTTGTACAGTTGGAGGTTAAATTCTAGTTATTTGTTTTGAAATCAACGAAAAAAAGCGAAAGATTAAATCATGTTTAGTGGTCCAATCATTTCAACTTCAAATCTATAGTAAGGAAATCAGTTGTTATAACGAAAAGATGATTTTTTTAAAATAAAATATTTTTTTGCATTTATAGAAGAATTTCGCGAGATTTTGTTCTTTCATGTTAGTCGAGCAGTTTTTTACAACTTTTGCAATTATGGAAATCATTAAATCCACTTATTCGGCATAAAACATTATGATGACTTAATATATTAGTAATAAAAGTTAGGTTAGCTCAAAAAATACTTGAAACCATATGATTTTTTAAAGACAGGTGTTACCATACACAAGTTAATAATTATCTTCAAAAAGCATTACAAATATGAACGAGATACAAATTTAAATTGCAGTCGTTGGCGGTTCTATTGGATTGTACTGATTCTACACATATAATAATTCAAGTGGCCCTAAAACACAGGGTACCCTCGTTCCATATATGCATCGTAGCAAATAGTTAGATGCACAAGAATGAAGTTTAATAATAATTCCATAGTATTTGTGTTGTGCTTATGAGTAAAGACTTGTTGTAGCCTGCTTGCCATAGAGCCCATCAAGTTTCTCAGACTGGTCGAACACATCTTCTCCTATTCCGACAATGTTCCAAGTTTAAGTTCCTTAAGTGTAGCACACGGCTTAAGCTTTAAAGGCAGAAAGTATTCCTGGAAGGTCGTCATTTTGGCTGGGGTCGGGACCCATTCCAGTAATGGATATATAGGCTGATTCAAGAAAATACTTTATAAGCTATTTGACATGTATGAGGTCGTTGTCCAACTATCAGCATATAACTATTCAGTGTAGTCTTTTAAATTGTTCTCTAACGAGGTAACATATGCCTCTGCTAGGTACAAAACATATTTTTGACTTTAGTCGTGCCACAAATACTGTCCACATCCTAAGGAATCCACCATCGTTGTTGCGCTTGTAGTACGTTAGTTGAGGATATCATACATCCTTCCAATATCTATGATGACCATCGGGTCCGCCCAATTTAAAGTTTTTCTCATCACTAAAAATAATATTTTCGATTTCTTCTTCACAAAATTTGTATTTGTTGGCAAATGCTATACAGATATTTCAATTCAGCCTTCTATCTTGGCATACAGGGTAGAAGGTTCCATTCAACCGTATGCATTGCGCCTTAAAGTGTTTCCTTCCTTCGGATGCCAACTATATTAAAGGGTGTGAACTCGCGAAAAGTTTTATTTTAATTAAATTTTGATTTAAACCCTTCTAAGACTTCGCTTAAGAGAGAGTTAAAATTTTTGCTTTATGCCTTTGTTAATTAAATTTAAATATAACGTCACACTCTTACAATGTTATATTATATATAAGCCTTCCACTCTACTTTAAATTTTCCGTTCATATGCAACGTTTCCTAAAAAAAACAAAATGATGTTACTTTGAGGATTTGAAAATTGAATTTTACTCTTGAGATGGTTTCGCGCTTAGCCTTATTCGGCATCAACGTCAATTATAAGCCTGCGATTCTAACCAATAAAGTTTTTCCTTCCCGCGAGAGTCGTCGAGTCGAGATCCTACGCTACGCTGTATGGCCATTTAATATGAAGGCCGTTAGCAATAGAATTCGCCGAAGTATAGTAAATTGAAAGCAACTTCATTAGCGTGCCGTCTACGTGCCATTAAATGTGTTTTGTAAGCCGACAGCGAACGGATTAAAATGGCAAATATTTCTTGGTTAATTCATGTGTTGTATGTGAGTGATTGTGACTGTATGTATGCATTTGCGTGTGACTTTGTGTGCGTGTGTGTGTGTGTGTGTGTGTTAAGCCTATAACCAGGTTTATTTGCTTAGATATAGCTGCCGCAGAAACAAATACTTAAACGACGATGCTCTCACAGCAAAATCGGTTCTGTGGCAACTTCTCTTTCAGTTACAATATATAATATAATTAAAATAGCAATTTGCGAATAACTTGCTAGACGTTGACTCGTCTAAATTTGGTTTCACGTAAAGGACAAAAATAACATAGCATAATATTTCTGAAGCACATGTGTGCATACACATACCCATAGAGGCAATTGGCTTTTTAAAATTATTATGCGCGGTTTCTCTGTAAGATACCATTTATAGAAACAAACTATGCATCCATTTACGTCCGGATTGATCGGCATCTATTGGATAACTGTATTCTTTTACAGGCACCGGTGTACAAGTTAACATGTGCATGTTTTTCTCGTTGCGCTTATGATATTGTAAGCAGATGATTGCCTTCACATATATGCATATATATACTCTGCACTACAATTTCTAGCAAGAAAATTTCATTCGTTTCAATTCATTAGTGCATAAGTGCAAGAGCATTTTAATAAAGAACACCAAAGTCTGAAGGTCAACTAATTACATCAAACCCTTTATAATGAAGAAAACTACCGATCAGAGATTTTATAAAAAACAAATTTAACTGCTTAGAGCGGCATTACAAGTCGACTTCAAACCAATTTCAACTAATTTTCGTGTGTTCATCTTATTACAACTACGTTATTAGAACACGTAAGTCCATAAGAGCAAAACCAAAAAATTCAAATGGAACTCACTTACTCTTGGATTTAACTTAAGAAACTGCTTGTGAAGGTGGGTATCGAAACTTCGTTTTGCTTATTTTACTTATTCGTTGTTGAGGCTGCCTTTTCTTTAATTATTTTACAACAAAGTTTATTGATCTTAATTAGAACTCAATTCGTCTTTTTTTCTTTTTTGCTCTTAATATTTGAATTATTTTGCTTGTCTTTCATATAAAGTATACCCCCTTTGTCAAATGCTTCTTAAATTTAGCTAAACGGCGGTGTTTCAAACCCACATAATGGCTGTAAGCCATTAAGTCTTAACTGCTTACTGATTTTGGAGTCTCTAAGATCCCATTTAAAAATTACTATTATTTATAAGCAAACACTGTCTTCACCGTTAAGTAATTGCATCTGGCAATATCTCTAAAATAAACTAAAATAATTCTTTTGAAGAAGTTTTTTTAATTAACCTAATGTTCGTAAGTCTTTGCCTTTAGACTTTTTCTAAGTGTCTAAAAACTAAAAAGTTAAGATTGTTAAGCGGTTAAAATGAATGTGGGGTAAAAAAGGATTAAAAGGACTAAAAGGGTGCTAAAAAGGCTGAGAGGAATAATAAGCGAAAGGAGAGACACCTCAACGCCTGCCTTTATCGCCTTATACCTCTGATCTCACTTCCGTTTATTTAATAAATTCCTGTACTCCACAGTTTACTCTTAACTCTCTTTTTATCTGTCTCTCCTTCCCTGATCTCAGTCCTTCTTATCACACCTGGATAAATTTGTGTTGTCGTCTGCGCACTGCTATACCGCTTATTCGCAAATCTCTTGGTCCTATTACTGCTTGTCCCACTTTGATAAACATGTGTAGTTTCCCGTTCCCTCTTTTGTGACTGAAAAATTTTTCTCGTTCTTAAGACCTTTACATCTTGTTAGCATGAGAATATAATGAATTGTACACATAGTGCTAGAATTTCTCCCCCAAACTAGTTAATTATTTACTTATCGGGAGAATTATAATGATTGTGAACTGTTTTTAACTACGATGAAAATATTAGATGGAAACTTTGTTAGTACCCTTATATTGCATTTTGATTGGAAAGATTGGTTTTCAAAGTCAAAAGAGATAATAGAAATATTTCAAAGTGGAGAATGAATGAACAAACTTTACAGAGACTATACGGCATATCGCAATCGGTGCTTAACCGTTTCGGCATTGTGTCCTTCCCCTTTTTATACTCTGTACCACTTGTGTTATAGGGTATATTAAGTTAGTGCAGACGTATGTAATACGCAGGACGGCTTAAGATAGACCTAACTTTTATTATACCGATCGATCTAAAATCATAATCTGAATTGCGTCTGTCAGTCTGTCTGTCCCTCCGGTGCCTGACCATGAAAATTTGTGTTCAAGCTACAGGTCGCAATTTTCGAGATGTTTTGATAAAATTTGGTATAGTGACATTTGACGTTTTGACACAAGAATGAACGAGATTGAAAATGGTTCGAATCAGTCCAGTCTTTCCACTACGCTTTATTCTGAAAACTTGTTACATGGAAGAATATTTCAATATTTCTCGGTAAATGTGGCTAAGTAGTAGTATTTCAGCATCCTAAATTGGTATGAAAACTTTGGATCGGCTGGGGCAATATTTGAACCCCCTCTCATATAACGAAAACTGAAGTACGACAAAAAGATGTAATTTTCAATGCTTCATGATGATAATTGTATGTGTAATATATATAGTAATTTAGCGTAAAAAATTAACTCTACCAAATTTCGACGATCTTGACCTATTTTTTGGATCCTATCTGGATAAGGCTTTTCGCGAAAATTGATCCACTGTAGAGCAGAAAAGTCTAAGATTTAATATGTGATAGTGAAAATTGACACATAAGATTTCATACAAAAATGAACTCTACAAAGTTTGATCCATCTACGCCTGCCCTATGTAAGGATTAAACATGTGCGTTTAGAGCCCGCTTCGCTATAAATAGGGACATGAAAAATATGCCTTCATATAGAAAGGAGACATAATTTTTGTGTTCTATAATAAAAATAAGAATTGTATTAAACAATGTGGTGTAGGGTACAGCCTTGCCCGACTATAATGCCGTTACTTGTTTTTTTTATGATAACGTAAGCAATTGGTAAAGTTTTACGCCTTCAGATATATTTATTTATTCCACTATTTTAAATGCATCTAAAACTGCATTCGATGTGCAAATCTGTAGCGAGAGAATCTAATTAATTTTTAATTCATTTAAACAAATTGTTCTTTGTTGCTGTTTGCCTTTCCAGATGTCAGCATTTTAAATACCAATAAGTTGTTCGCAGAAGTGAAATGTCGCAACTGAAAGTGTGCAGATAAATAACACTTTCGATATCACTATCGTATATGCTATGCTTTCATATCATTACGAAATGTTCAAGTAAATCTGTAACGAGAAAAATTTTAAAAAAGAAGTAAAAAATTAACGAAATCGACAACGCGAACAAGGAAAAAAGAGCAAAATGTTCGCTAGACGTTTAAAGCTTTACAATGATAAGACATCTACGGAACTGACATTCAAAGGACAACGGAACAGTCCACAGAAACAACAAAAAAGACTACTGATATTGCAATCGTTTAAACATTCTAAACGACGAAAATGTAAGAAGCAGTCTACGAAATTCGACTTTACCGGCTGTTGCAATCATTCTGCTTGGGGCAGAGAAACCCAGCACCGCCATTCTTGTTGCCTTTCGCATCATACTAAAACGCGAGTAAACGATTCGTGTTGCCTGCAGTTGCACTGCAAAGCACTTAATAAATTATTATTAGCTGCCACAATGTCACTGATACTAATAACATCTACAACAACAATTAGCTACAGCGAAGCAGCTCCTATGACGTCAACTGGTGAAGTTTTCAACAACAAACCGCTTCGCGACCCATCCTTACCAGTACCGTCCACTTCCTCCTATACATCAGCAATGTCCTCAATATCTGAAGAAAAATTGCAACAACAACAACAATTGTTTGCTTTATTAAGTTTAAATAGGAAACCTCTGCCAACCGCTACCAATGCAGCTGATAGTTTAATATCTCCATCCGCGCTTTCATTAATGAACCGCGTACAAAACAGGCCTTTATATCAGGACGACAACGAACTGGACTTTCCAATTAATGGGGTAGCCGCAGACGAACCTACTCAATACGCCAAAGCTGAAAATGATCTAACTGAAGTGGCTGCTGCTGCGGCTGCGTCTGCGTCTGCGGCAACAAAGCCTACGGGGATTAGAAATCTGCAGCAACAGCAACGTAATTCATCAGGCGATGGCGGCAGCAATGGCAGTAATCGCTACCAAAACAACAGCAACAATAGTAATAATTGCCCGAAAGAATGCAAATGTCTTAACGACTACTTTGACTGTGGCAAGAAGCAGCTGTCGCATGTGCCTGCATTGCCCACTTATGTACAAATCATGTAGGTATTATTGTCCCTTCCATAAGTTTGTGTGACATTCATTTTATTTTTCCCTATTTCTTCTCTATAATCATTTTTCAAAATGCAGAGATTTAATCAACAACAAACTGAATGATACGACAGTTTTGCAAATCCGGAATCTACCAGAGTTAAGTAAATTGTTAGTAACATTATAACATCACCATCGAAGCCAAATGGATGATCATTCGTTTCTTTTTATTACAGAATATTGAAACGGAATCAACTAGAAACGATGCCAATATTCATTGGCCTTAGCGCTTTAAAGCATTTAAATCTGGCTCACAATCGTATACAGCGAATATCAAATGAAGCTTTAGCGGCCTTACCGAAGCTAAAATCTTTGGATTTATCCAAAAACTATTTACACATCCTCGAGTCCAGCTATTTTCCTCAAAAGATGCCTTTAGCGCATTTGTAAGTCTTACTAATGGATTATTAGGTGTTTGCAAAAGTTTTGATCACTTTTTCACTTGAAAAAGACATTTATTGGAGAAAATTAATTAAAATTAAAAATATATTAAACAAAACAGTTTCCATTTTACAATATTTTTGGCAACATGGCGATATCATATCGAAAGAATTTATATTGGTTTGACACCGATCCGTCCATCGAACCATTTTCGCACTTCTTCAACTGTGCCAACCCGCGTGCCAGCCAAACCATGCTGCACCGATCTGAATAAGTGGTAATCAAGAGGGTTCACGTCTGGGGAGTACGTGGTAGGTGTGGCCGAACTTCCCTTTCGAAGTGCAACAATGTGTCCTGGCCAACTCTTGCAACAAGTGGTGCCAAGAAATGGCATTTTCCGTCAATTCCTGTCGCCAACTTTAAACCGTTGAACCGTATTACGGAGCAGTGTCACCATAAGCCTATGAACGGGTTTGGTGAACTTCGGCAACAGATTTCTTCAAATAAACAACCATCGTAATGAATTTGGAAGAAGAAGAATTCAGGGCGCTCCATGATTAGCGTCAGCGTATGCTGAATAAATCGATAATATTAAATAGAAAACTATTAGTTTACGTAGAGAAAGATCAAAACAATCGAACACTGCTGGTGTTTTCCATTTCTTTATCATTTTTACCTGTAGAAGTCACTGATCAAAATTTTTGCAAAACACCTAATACGTAATATAGTTTCTCTCTCTACGATTCCTAGTTTCATTTCTCTATGATTGCTTTCACTTCAGACTTTTGAATTTCAATGAAATCTCGACGATTGATGATAATGCTCTTGATAATTTGCCCAATTTATTGGATCTTGAATTGAACGGTAATCGTTTGCTTGCATTGCCTGCTGGTGTTTTTCGTAATTTGGCAAAATTGCGTAAATTGTAAATAATTTCAAAAATATATCGCATTCTTGTGTATAACCGAATAAAATATTTCATTACTTTTAGATCACTAAATAATAATCATTTGGAAATCAATTGGTCAACGTTCCGCGGTCTACATTCCTTACAGAAACTCTTTCTCAAATCGAATAATATACGGGCCTTACAAGATGGAGTTTTTCACGTTATGCATAATATAGAAACCATCGAATTGGATAATAACGGCATTAGTTCGCTTAGTCGTCAGGGTCTTTTCAATCTTACGAAATTGCATCATTTAAGTCTATTGAACAATTCGATTTCGCGCATAGAATCCGATACATGGGAATTTACTCAGTCTCTAATCTCATTAGATTTGTCGCACAACAATATAACGGAATTTAAGCCACAACATTTGGATTGCCTGCAAAGATTAAAGACACTAAACTTGGGACATAATAAAATTCAATATTTTTTGGAGACAACATTCGATTGTGTTAAAAATTTGGAAGAATTAAATTTAAGACGTAACAAGCTTTCGTGGATTATAGAGGATCCGGGAGCACCTTCGCCATTCAAAGCTTTGCGAAAATTAAAGAAACTCGACTTGTACGGTAACAATTTGAAACAAATTAACGTAAAATCGCTAAGTGGTCTGGGGAATGTGGAGTTTTTGAATTTGGGTGGCAATGCTCTAGCATCTATCCAAACAGGTGCATTCGATCATATGACGCAATTGCAAAAATTAGTTTTTAAGTCATTGAATTTTATCTGTGATTGCAATATTTCATGGTTTAAATCATGGCTGCAGCGTCATTACGAAACGGCTCCTAAGACCCAACTGCGAAGCGTCTCTGCGCAAGCAGTATGCGGTTACCCCGAACACTTACTGGATCGCGAACTAATGTCGCTTAATCAAAATGAATTAGTATGCGGTAAGTTAGCTTGAAAAGGAGGTGAAAACGGTGTTAGTTAATTCTATTTTTTCATATCTTTTTAAGGTGAAACTCCTAAACCGGTTTTGATTCAAGAACCCGTCGATCAATTGACTGTGAAAGGTTCTAATGTAACTATCGAGTGTACAGCTTCGTCCCCTACTGCTGCTTCCCTGGCGGCAGCCGATGAACTGAAAATTAAATGGCGCCATGATAATCAAAATATTAAAGAACAAGATCGGCATTTATTTACCTCGAATTCTCTTTCTCAGAATAGTCTAATAGCGACGGAAACCCAAATCTATTATAATAATAGCAATCAAACTAGTATAAGGGGTTACTTGCGCTTGTTCAATGTAAGCTATGAATCGGCCGGCAGATATCAATGTGTGGTGTCCAATGCATTTGGCACAACATATTCGCAAAAATTTAAAATATCCATTGGCAGTGAGTTTCCTATTACGACATGAATTGGAAATGAAAATTATTTTCATTTTTGTTTTTTTTAGTCCGTCCCTCTTTTATGCAAATAC
Organism: Glossina pallidipes; assembly: GCA_000688715.1. Taxonomy (NCBI): domain Eukaryota; kingdom Metazoa; phylum Arthropoda; class Insecta; order Diptera; family Glossinidae; genus Glossina; species Glossina pallidipes. The sequence goes on from KK499830.1 coordinate 1,186,753, forward strand.
CTTCCAATTTAACAGTGGATTCAGGCGATACGGCCCGTTTGGTTTGCTCAGCTGCTGGTGATCCGATGCCAGATATAGCTTTACAAAAATTTGGTGCTAGTGATTTCCCGGCAGCCACTGAACGTCGTTTACAAGTTATACGGGAAGAAAATGCTTTTGTTATTACAAATGCCAAGCCTAACGATAGTGGCATTTATACTTGCACAGCGGAGAGTGCAGCGGGCGAAATTAGTATCAACGCTTCGTTATTAGTTAACGATAAACCATTGCCTTCTATTCCCAGGGTTCACAAAGAAATTGTGTTGGGTAAATCCAGCGTTCTGGAGTGTTTGAATGAAATGGCTTTGTCTTTAACTAACTCGCGTCGTGAATGGTTCAAGGATAATAAACCGTTTCACATAACGTCCACCTTTGAGTCTGAGCGCTATTATTTTACAGCCGAAAAGGAATTACTAATCATTGTGAATACTCAGTCTGTGGATGCGGGTCAATATCGCTGCGAAATAACTGACAATACAAAAACCTATGCTATGCATATCGAATTAGTTGTGGTTAAAGAAAATTTGAGCCAAACGGTTATCGTTGTGGGCGTTGCGATAGTCACTATATGTTGCATAGTGATTGGATCTCTTATTGTTTGGATTATTTTATACTATCAAAAGAAGAAATTGTTTCTAACTGGCGGTGGGGTTAACAATGGTGCAGGTGTTTTAAGAAGTGGTGGAATTGGCGGATCAGGAGCAAGAGTAGCGGCAACCAGCAATCTTGCTTTAGATCAAACTCAACTCACGCCTTTGAATCGAACATTCTTGAGGAGACAACGTAATAACTTTTTACCTAACCAAAGACCTAGAAGTTTAGCAGCTTTAGAGTTAAATGAAAAACATTACAAAGAAGAAGCAGAAGAATATAGCCAAACGTTAACCGGTCAACGGAGTTGTTTAATTGTTACTACGACTCCTAATTATCGACAATTATTAATACAGAAAAGGAATGAACCTGATGAGCATGGCGAACTTTTGGATGAAGAACATTTGACATTAGAGTACTTGAGAAGAAATTCTCCACACGACTTTGAACATCAGCAGGATCATTTGTCGAGTAAAGATTCAGGCACTGGTTCAGATGCGGCTGTAAAACGGAGCATGGAAGATTTCAATATAAGCTTAGTGCCACCTAGTTCAACTACTGGTACGATTGTACATGCAGGCCGGTCATCTTCACCCAAGCTAGCTACCGACGACGACGACGACGACGACGACGATGGGACGGAAGAGGATGATGAAACAGATGCTTTATCACCTGAACCGAGTTCACCAAATAATCGTGAGGATTTTATAACATCGCCCACATTGGGTATTTCGGAGTACGATATAGAAATGAGCATTTTAACTCATAATAATAATCATGCAAGCAATAATTTACTACAAAAGGACAGTAGTAGTATTTGTTCGCTAAATAGGTGCGAAATTGAGAGAACTGATAGTAAAGGGAAAATGAAAACTTCTCCAAGTGATACCTTAACACCTACTACACCGACAAATTGTAAAACAAGTACAAATTTCTGCAATCACCTCTCTCACACGGTGGATATTTAAACTTAATCCTCGCCCTTATCCATTATGGATAGATAACAAATCAAACGCTAAACCAAATGTAAAGACTGTAAATGTAATTAACGACATATGTGTTAATCTATCTTTCATCGATAGCGTCGATCGTTTGTCTTGTCTTTTTAAAAATTCAGTACAGCATATATCCGAAAACGGCAGCTCATCCATAACACGGCAGCTAACACTCATCTTGGTGTACGTACAGGTAACCCAACTAAATATTTTTATTCAACGGTTTACGTTGTTTTCGTCAGTATTGTTTTCATTTCGCCCCTAACTTTTAATTCTTTAATCTATACGAATCACCCTTGTGCACTATCGATGGTGTTTTTATGTAGCCAACTGCTTTGACTTCTTTTATTAAACCTGTCAGCTGCTTTTAAATACATAGTAGAAGCTTTAGTTCGTTTTCTTAAATCCGCATGTTCTCCAGAATTGTGGCCATAAATACAACATACAAGTGGTTAGTACCGACATTCAAATCTTTAGCAACTACATAGCAAGAAATTTATTGTCGAACATACCTTGAAATTTTCATCTGTTCTTCAAAGTTTCGTGCGCTTCTAAGCTATATTCAGTGCGCTTTGTAAACGTGTCACTTCTGCTTGCTTCTTTCTTCATCTTCCATAAGCGTATAAAACAAGCAAAAATATTGTGATTATGAGTCCGTTGAAAAAACCGAAGGAACCCTCCAACGCCCATACCACACCTATTGAAATCAATTTTTTTTTTTTTTAATAGACATCGAAAAGGAGTCAATTAAAGAGCCCTGTACATGTAATACTGCGACGGTCAGAAAGATATGGGGCATGACAGATAAGAAACGCCCGTGCTGTGAGAAGTGTGTACCGAGCATTCACTACAGCTGCGCCCGCACGGTGATTGTCATTAGAGTATTGTCCAGCGCACTGGGAGTTGAACCCGATTATGTTAATAGTCGCTACTTGGACATGCGTTTACTTGGGTATCCAGTTAGCGTTCTGATTGACACATGGTAGTCTTCTTCAATCCGTTTTTTTTTTTTTTTTTACGGTACCAATTAGTCACGGGATGTCCCCTATTCATGCAATACAGTAACGATCAGAAAGAAGCGAGAAAAGAGAACGGTATATAGAAATAGTCACAGCCTAATGTACATGTGCCGTAGTGTATTATGCCTTTATCGACTGAGCACTCACTATAGCTACGACCAAAGCAAGCTTTCCAGTACTGAGATTTGGAGATAACTTCCTCCAGAGAATTATTAATTCATTCCAAAGCGTTATTCGTGTAATCAAGCCATTAAAATTAAACCTTTTTCTGAAGGGCTTGCTATTCAAGAGAAATTTTACATGGAGTGGGGTCCAAGAAATAGACCCATGTAGTTCAAATTTGATCCACTTCATTTTTATGTCGAATTACTACCGCGAACAAATTTTCATTCCCTGAGTATCCTTATATGCCATTGTAATTGACTACCTTTTCCATATTAGGTGAGTCCGATATCTTTATCAATTTACTATCGTGAATCAATTTTCGCCATGAAATATTGGAAATTAGGCCTTCTTACAGTACAAAGAACCAGGGATGGTAATGTGAGAAAGTGTTCAAAAAATTGACCAGGTCGATCCGCAGTTTTCACACCAATTGAGAACGTCGAAACACTCTTAGCGATCGACTTTTGTCGAAAAATTTTAAAAATTGCATTTCTCTTCATATAACGACTTTTCGAAATAAGGCGTTATATGGAGAGTAGTCCAAAAAGTGGGCTGATTCGAATCATTTTCAATAGTGCTCGTCCTTGGATGAAGGTGCAGCGACGTGTAGCTTCAACGAAAATACATCGACAGGCGGACAGATAAGCTTAGAACGATTCGGTGTTGCACACTTCCACACATACGTAACATGTCACGTAGAAGTGAGGTAACGTATAATGAGCGTAAACAAGGTCATCACAGTAATAAGCAAGCTGACAAACGCTAAGACGGTAGAACCACCAACGTTGTGCCTACATTTATTTCTTAAAATGGGTTAAAGGAGTTGAAGGCCATACTTCGAAGAGCCTAGGAAAAATGCCTGAAGGATTTCAAAGACAACAACATTAATTTTGATGAACAGGTTCTTTTTTCACTTAATAATTCCGGATACGTTTGGCATAAAATATATGTTAAATTATTTGTTGAGTAGTACTTTTAACAATGTTTGCAAAGTTCCAACGATCGCTTACAAGCAAACTGAACCACAATCAATCTCAGCACAAGTTGAGGGAAAATTGCCCATGTACCACTTGTTGTAAATCATATTAGGATCTTTGAACGATTAATTCCCGCTGCCTTATAAGCAAAGTGTAAATCAAACTTTAATATTAAACTAATTTCTTCCTTTCATTTTGCATTACAACTGTAGTGGTATAACTGTTTTTCTTTAGATTTTAATTTTAATCTAACGTAACTACACAAATTGTACAAAGACACGAACTCAATAGTATTTAGCCATAAAAATAAACATAGTTTCTATTTTTTTTTTTTTTTGTTTCCATTCATACGATATGGACATTACAGTTACAGTTACAGTACAAATCACCCCTAATAAAAATTGAAATAACAAAAGAAAAACGTTAATTTTTAGAAAATAAACAAACAAATTTAAAAAAAGAAAAGACTCTGCATTTGGTGGTTACCTATTATACAATTTAAATTAAAATGATTTCTTTAACATAATTGAATTACATTAGTTCTCAGTTTTCAGTCGCTTTGTCCAGCAGGTGCGCGATGCCTAAAAGTAAATCTTAAAGTTATTTTTAATGGATACTCTCTCAGTTTATCGATAAAGCATTTAACAATTATTGCTAATTGGTAGAAAAGTCAAAGTAGAATAATGCCAAAATGTATAGATTTTATAATTCTTAATATCAAAATTTATTGTCTCTGCATTTTCCTGGGATTGGGTATGACATTAAAAGAAAAACAAAAGTACATCTATTCGACGCTTCTATTCATTTAGAACCCATTTAACGTTTGGACCGATGTACGAAAGTTTCCCGATCGCCATTTGTCTTATTCCTCTGAAAGTTTTTAAGGGATTACGTTGATTTCTCTCCATTTTTTCTTCTTCTTTTTTTTTAATATAATGAAAGAATTATTTTGTCTTAACCTTTAAGTATAGAACGATGAGCAAAAAACATTTCAGTGCAATTTTATAAAATTCTCATTTGAAATACTTTGAAAATGCATCCATTCATGGCTAGTTTTCGGGGATCCTTTCCAAAGGTTCTCCGTCTTTCTCCTATATAGTTTTATTACGAAGGACGTAAGACTTTATGATAATACTTTCAACATGAAAAGCAGAAAAAACGTGTAAGAAATTTATATTCGACTGAGGCCGAATCTCGTATACCCCTCTTGGCGCCTTTTGCTTTTATTTGTTGTCATAAAAAGGTGAATAGGATAAAATTTTTATTTCACCAAGAGGCGTTGTTAAAAAATACTAATCTACCACGTCGTGATGGCCGCCATAATTAATGCACAATTAACGCCGAGTTTTTCGTCTTCCTTTTATTTGGTACCCATATAAACGATATCTTTAAGAAAAAATTAATCCACCATCTCATAGCACAGACGGACAGACGTATATGCTTAAATCAATTCAGAATTTCATTCCGGTCAAGAATATACATGTTTTATAGCGTCTCTGATGCTTCCTTTTGGCTGTTGCATTCATTATGGCAAAACGGGTATGCCCTCCTTCAGTGATAGGTATAAAAATCAAAAAAAACTTATTTTTTTAAATTTCAAAATCAAGGTAATCTCTTAAGCGTAAGATGCGAAGTGCCTACGACTTTTGCACGGCATAATGTTCGTCTACTAGGGAATGCGCATCAAAAATGGTGCTGGTTGAGAAACCTTGGCTCTTCAGCGATCGATGTCGATATTTACTGGTGCAACAACAGGCCTCGTACGACCTTCTTTAAATTCAACGAACTTCGTTTTATCATATAAATAAACTAAATTTTTTGGTTCTGTAAGATATATGCAGTCTTATGAAAAAATCATTAAATCTCGTGTATTAATACTCTCGCCTTATCCTCTTGCTTCTAAAGGGCAATAAATTTATATAAAATGCGAGGAAGCTTTCAGTACAAGACAATGGGAAACGTTTAAAAAATTTCAAGGCAAATATGTGTACGGAAGCATCTGCTGGACAGAAGGAAGGTATATTTGCCTTGTTTTCTGGTTAAGTGGTGCTATTTATTATTATTTGAAAGTGAAAATAATTGTTTTTAAAGATATCAACATTTTTTTGAAAATTTCTATGTGTAAATGGTTCTTTTTTTTTGTTCGAAGAAAACGCATGTCACTCTTCAACTACGTGAAAAAAATATTCGCTTTTGTTTATAATTTCTAATATCTAAGCCAAAGAAATGAAGTAGGAAAGCTTTATTCGCTAGTAAGCGAATCTTTAATACCCATCACCTAAGCATAAATAAACCGTTTGGAATTTGTGGGAGGGGGAAAGAGGGGGTGCATGTCGGCGGACCTATGAAAAAATGTCAACATTTTTAAGCCAAATTCTACAGTTTACACTGGGTTTGTAAATTATGCCCTAAAATCTTAAAAGCTTTTCCTTATACTTTCGTACTACCTACCTATTAAGAGTTTCTCTCCCTTAATTCAGTCCACTTTTAAATTTAATTATTTACAATGCATCTCTGTATTGTTATATCTGACTAATCAATGATCGCAAGCACATGAAAAATCTTCTCTTAATGAGGAATATAGATATGCAAACAAGTTCCCTCCATATGTTTGTCTCGATTATAACACAGTAACCTTCATTCAATAATATTTTAAAAAAATCGGTAATCGTACGGCGGATTATTTGTATATATCATTGCGAGTTAGTTCATTAAATATGGGCGTGAAATTTTTACAATCATTTTTTAGATATTCCCTGAAGTTGTGTGCAGCCCACTTTTAGGCTGTAAGCTGTAAATAACTTGATCAATTTGAGTTGCATTTAAAGGCTGATCACTCCCAGTTTTATTGAGATATCTACAACTGGAAGTAATTGTAAGCCAAAGTGTGTTGCCCACTATCGGCAAACAACTGCCATTTTTCAAGTTAATCTGTCAATCATCGCGAAGAATGCAAATGGCAAGTAATGCCAAATTTTTTATATGAAAAGTTGTCCCTGTGAGTTTTCCAAGAGCGGGCGGTACACAATTAAAATGGCATATGTGGCGGAATCGTGTCAAAATTGTAAGCTCATAGGGAATGCGTATACCTTATGAGATATAAGAATATTACTAACGGAATATATTCGACTTGCACCTTATCTACCACTATTCAATATCCGCAGGTGGATATGAGAAAGCTCTATGCGCTTGGACTAGGGCTTTAAATGATGCTAGCATATACTTTTGCTCGCATTTTCTTTTGTTGCTGTACGCGCAGATCAGAATCAGGATTGATTTTATATGCTTGTGCCAAATGTCAACTTAGATTTTTAATATTATCTGCGAATGTGTTACTACTGCGTACGGCATATACCGATTTAATAGGTGGATGTACAGTCGTATTCCTATTTGATATACTCAATCTGGGCAACACAGAGTGCGGATCAATTATTTGTAATTCCAGCAGCAGACAATATATTTTGAAGAGTCTGTGGTATGTGTCTGCGGACACAGTAAAGGGATTACGGAGCAACTTTCGGCTAAAAACACTGTCAGGCTATCTTCAGAGACCGCAAAATGGCTAAAAAAATTTAGGCCGCCTACGTAAAGAAGGGGATAGATAAGAATGCGAGGATCCAAAAGATACGTAGGAGGAGGGTAGACTACTTAATAAGAGAGTAGACTCTAAGAAAGTTCTTAGACGCTCTAAGACGAAACAGAGATGGCCGTAATTGAGAGACTCGACTGGTTAAAATGACGATAGACTGTGTGTGGCAACAGACATACTCCGCGATAAGCTCGAAACCAGGCTATCAGACGTCTTGCAGGACGCAAGAAGGATTAAACGGGATAGAAACGGTATTACATAGTTGTAAAGAGACATGACTGGGCCTAGGGTGACTAGAAATAATCTGGTATAAGGAACGGCAATTTTGTTAGGCGATGGGTATAAATAGTAAAAGACTAAGCAACAAAAGAAGAAATAAGAAAGAATATGCAAAAGCAACTTAGAAAAAAAATAAAAAAAAATTAGAAAAGAAAATTAAAAATTAAAAAGTAATCGTAGAACGACGTACAACTAAAGTGCTTCTTTACTAACCGTGTTAGGTTTTGTGTTGCAATAATCTCCAGAAATCACTTTTTTTCTATTTAATTAATTAAGAATAATTTATTATAATGCGAACGTAAACTTGCCCAAAATATTTTCTTCTTTTTTTTTCAAATACAAAACAAAATGTATTGAGACAAACGTTTCATGTTTCGATTAAGTAAACAAATTAAATATTATTATATACACAAATTAAATATAATATTAATAACATTAATAATAAATATATAAGAAAAATATATTCGCTGCATAAAGCGAATCTTGGATACCCATTACCTCAAATAAATATACAAACCTGTGTGTGGTACTTTCTCGAAAGCGATTTTAAAAAGGCTGTGCTAAATATTTGCATCGTCTTCGGTTATGAGTTCTAAAGTAATAATATTTTGTTGGCTGGTGATCAATGCGCTCGATCTCTAGGACTAAACTAAACATTTATTATAAATATGCTTTTTGGAAAGTTCTAATCACACAGACTAACTAACTAATACTGACCCTGACTAAATCGATTTACAATTTTTCCTATTTACGGATTTTCGGAAAAGACTGACAAAGTTAGTGTATCGTTTTAATTGGGTGGTGGGTGCAAAAATAAAATTTATGTAAAATATTTTCCTTTTCTTTCTTCATGAACATGCCGTCTACGTCACAGCGTGAAAAAGAAGGAAAAAAAACCTTAGATGCCTAGATAAGATTATAATAGATGTGCATATAAAAAGTTATTTACTATTTTACTTATAGTAATTTATTGTGTAATTTATAAAATATTATTAATCACATTCAATATACATTAAAAAGTTTATCCAATTTCCCAAAACTATACAAAATTATGATTTTTATTTAATTAAATGTTATCATCAGAGATCATAATAAATGTTTACAATATTTTTAAACATTTTACGCATATTTTTATTCAATTTTCCAGCAGCAGATGCAGATGAACATTTTTCAAATGATCTTCCTTCTCTTCTTCAAAGGCATCACATTTGTGATGGGATTTAATTCTCCTCAAAGCCATACCAGGTTTGCTTGGCAGATCCACTAGAGCCTCATAGCGGTGGCCTCTTGATCATGGCCTAGTATGGTTCGTTTTTTTTTTTGCAAACTTATGTTTTCTTTTATATTAACTCGGTTGAGCAAACTTCACTCTCTGTGTATTTTTATCAAGTTTTTGAAAAGACATTTAGATAATCAATTATTAGCACTCTTGCGTGTGAAACTACAGTCTACCGTGTACAGGAATCGCGCTTCTTATCTACTAGGCTAACTGCTAGTTTTGTGATTCACATTTGAGTTATGAGATTTGTTTCGTCTAACTCTTTATTTGCTATTCTTTTGAGCAAGCCTTCTGAACAGGTTTGCTTTCCTTTCTTAATAATAGAAAGTACTAAGATCCTTCTATTTAAATCACCTGATCCGATTCACACGAGCAGTTTTTTTTTGTTCTTAAATTGTTAAGCATCTTAACTAATATCAGTATTAGACTTGATACACCTGTCGTCGATAACGAGATATGCCAATTAATGTTCATTTATTTTTCTTTCATACTTTACAAATCGGCATCCGAATAAAGTCAATGTCACATCAGGATATTGCAGAAGAGCACGCTTCGATTTTCTAGAAAAAGTCTCCAAGAATCAATAAAGCGTACGAGAATGGATTAATATGTTGCAAAAACAAAATCTTTTTTACTCATAATCCTAGCGTACAATTTCAAGCAAAAAGGGTATAACGCTCATATAACATTCTTTACTCAAAGCGTGACTTGTGTGCTTTCATAATGCATTACATTGCGATAATAAAGAGAAAAATTCTTAATCCTTTTGGTTTCGAGTTTATTGCATTACTTAAACTACTCTTGAAGCTTCATATTTCTTTCTACTATAGATTCTTTTTCTGCTTGGCGTCTTTTCAACTGCTTTAAAAGTTCATCGAGTTTGTTACTATCTGTTTTCTTTTCCTTTTGCAACAGATGAAAGGCACCGAAAGCTTAATGCGAAACTTTAAATTCCTCAAATTATCTTTGCGTCAATTTGTTCGTTGCTTTGTCATTACAGTTAAATATTGTAATAAATTTTGGCGACCATGTGATAGAATTTCTATTGATATGGGTACACCATGTATTCTATCTATGCTTGGAAAGATTTCCAGCACTGCTCGGTGTATTAGTTATGCCTACGCTGCTCGGCTTCATAAGCGCCGAGTCTGTCCGTCTCTTAATTTGCCAATACGTCTCGGCATAAGACGGTCCATCTAATTTAGGCGGATTGAACGCCTTACAAAATTTAGCGAGTCAAACGCTAGTTTTGAATTGTCATTAGAGATTAAATTATTTATTGAAAAATATGCACTATTTATACTTAATTCTACAGGTGAAATTATGCTAACCTAATCACTTATTAATTGGGGTACCTGGCGTATTGCATTTCGTAATACAATCACACTACAAAATTTTCTTCGGTGAGATCCTTAAGAAATTATTAAATAGTCTTAAACCGAATATGAATTCGGCTCCTTGTAGTATCCAAAATTTGAAGGGAAGTTGAAGGGAAAGAAAGGAAACCAAGTGAATAAACAAACGAAATAGAGAAATTGAAATCAAAAAAATACCAAAAAAAGTCTTACAGCGGTCATTATATATTAGGTGTTTGCAAAATATTTGATCACTTTTTCACTTGAAAAAGGCATTTATAGTGGAAAGTTAGTACACTAATCAAAATAGTTTCGATCGTTTTCTACAACATTTTACAATATTTTTGGGAACGTGACGATATCATGTGGAATTGGTTTGGCAGCCAGTCATCCATGCACCCATTTTCGCACTTCTTTAACTGTGGTAACCCGCGTGCCGGCCAAACCATGCTGCACCGGTGTGAACAAGTGGTAATCAGGTGGCGCCATGTTCGGAGAATACGCTGTCGCCACTTTTAAATCGTTGAACTGAAAATCGACCATTGATAGAGTAGCATCACCATAAGCTTATAAACCTGTTTGGTGGGCTTCAGCAGCAGATTTCTTCAAATAAATAAGAAAAGTAATGAATCTGGAAGAAAAAGAATTTTGAACGCTCCATGATTAGCGTGGGCATACGCTGAGTAAATCCATAATATTAAAGGGAGACTTTCTCTGTACGTGTGATATAAGCACGTAGTCTCTCTCCATTTTGCTTAGTGCATGCTTCACCTATTTTTGCGACAAGATAGCAAAATTTATACTTTATTTCCATTTAAAGACTCATTTTTCATTCTATGGGAAAAGGGTTCAGAACGAGAAATTTAGACATGCATTAGCCAACATGATTTTCAAAATAAATGTATTATTCTTCATCTACTTTTGTTATAAAGCACTACGAGAGTTTTTATATGGGATAAAAAAATGGACTTACTCGATTCAAATTTCTTGTAGTTCATTTTTACGTCAAATTGCTGTTAGCGAAGACTTTTTATTGAAAATATTCATTTAAAAGTGGACCCTTCTGCCAATAAAGATATATCTTTCATGAGAGCTGAAGTTTTTTCATATAAAAACATTTCAAAATAATTCGTTATATGGGTGATCCGATTCAATTCATTTTCAATGCCGTTTATCACTGGCCCTTGAACATAAGTGCTGTACCACGTTTGGTTAAAACATGAAGAAGGTTGTAATCTGTACGGTGAATCCAAAAGTCCATGAAGAGGCGGTAGATGAACGGACGGACTAACTTGAATTGATGCAGGAAATGGTTATGAATCGTTCAATATAAATGGAAACTCTCGTCTATATAAACCTTGTAGCGTAAATAAGTAAGTTGTGTAAAGTATAAAAGATGCGCTTAAGACTTTTCCATTTCCAGTGGCTCATACCTCAGCTGGGAATCTGACAAAAATTGCAAAAATTGTTCCTAAAAGGGAAAATAACTTCTTAACTTGTTGTTGTTGTTGCGTCACAATTGCTTGTGTAAAGATATCTGAAATACAGGCGGTTCTGTGCGAGGCCGAAAGGCATTAGGGATAGACCCACTTTCCATCATATCGATCGATTCATAATCATTTTTTCACGTGATTTAAGCTTGCCAGTTCTCTAACTGGCAATTAAGTCTCGTGCTTAATGACTAGAGAAACGTATTGATGTACGTGTCGTAACCTATGTGCGGCGCCTCTCTTGAGTTTTGAGAAATTCGATTAAATGTCTGAGCGGAAGCGAAGTACAATCGGGCAAATAATGATCTCCATAAGCATTCTGTTGACTGTTTCTTTGTCAATAAATTAAAATGAGAAAATTCACGCTTTCTTTTTTTTTTTTTTGTTCTTTCTTCTCTTCATAATTGATATAGAAGCAGATATAATTTTTAATTTAAATAAAATCTCTTATATTGTTAAAAAAAAAAAAACATTTGTGTAACATTCATTTGTAAATAAAATTAATAAATTATTTGGATTTTTGTTTGTTTTGTTTTGTTTCGTTTATTTGTGTATTTGTGTATCATCAAATGCCTAACACATAAATGTGAAAACGTGGGCAAAGAACATTTTTTTTTTTTACTGCTTGTTGCGTCCCACCTAATTTCTCATATCTGATCATGTTTATTTATCGTTTATTACAAATGTAAAGGAGAAGAAGAAGACGAAGATGACGATGAACCAGGGAAAAATATTAAATGCAAAAAGAATTTTAAGCAATCATTTAGCAGATGTTTGCTTATGCGTTTTGGATTTGTTTCAACGAGCCCTCACAAGCACAGTGAATTTTTATTTTTAAATTCACTTCTAGTCATAATAAAGACAAAGACAAAGGAAATGAACAAAATTGAAGATCAAGAGAAAGCGAGAGGAAAGACGGTTCATTCATCTTAAGAGAAGTAGCCGACGATTCAGCAAAAAACCAAATTTAAACACGATCTAGGTGTTTCTTGGAGGTCGTGTCATTTTTTGTCTTCCGAGGTATTAGGCAAACGCAATGTTGGAGGCTTTTGCAAAATACCGGGGACCCTGGTTCACGTTTTAGTTGGTAAAGCGTTGCTGCCTACCAGGCATGAATACGATCACAGTTACCCGTCGTCTGTGTGTCTGAAGCCAAAGTCGTAGCACTCATGAAGATTCTTTTGTAGTTTGTTGTAACGTTTTAAGGAAACGCTCTCCACAAATCGCACTTTTTCTTTCACTTGCATGGATTGTCATTCCGCCTATTTTTTGGATACAACTTTCCCTAAGAAATTTTCAAAATGTTGAAGCTCAGTACTGAGGATCTACAGATTTCAAGAGGACAAAAGTCATTTACAGAATATTTGTCTAACTAATAATGTAAAGTTTACTCAAAATTATGGGCCATTACCAGCAAGCTCTGTCCAAATTCAACTCTGTTCACAAAACAATGAAGGCATAGCTTGAGATGATGAAGGATATGAGTAGTATAAGAATCAACGAGAAATCTAAGTTAAGGTAAAGTCCAGGTTTTCGGTGAGAAGTCTAAAAAACTCAGTTCCAAAGAAGTCGTAAAGGAAGAACAATTTTCGATGGGGTTTACTTATCGACGCTTTCTTTAACAAGCAATTTCGATGATCAGATCTATTTAGTTTTTCGAACGTGCGAACACTTCTTCTGAAAACGGATTTGAAAAAAGACTGGTAACACTTTTGCATCTGATGAACTCTGCTCTCTGTCGCTGCTACATTATAAATCGTATGACAGAAGCCACTGTCAAATGTGATAATGGAATGAAGCCCTTCTTCGAGAAGTCAATAGTCTTTAATAGGGTTGATTCGGTTTCCAGTACTGCGAAGAAATGTATTTCTTGCGAATCCAAGTACGCAAAGAACGCGGTAGGCTCATATTTGTTACGCTGACCAAAGGTGTTCCTTTAATAAGCATAGTAATCCTAACACGACGTGCGTACAACTTGACTCTTTACAAATTTACACGGGCACATTTCCTTTCCTCTTCTATCTATGTATAGATTTCCTCGAGCGTGTTTTTTTGCATAAGTGGCAAAATTAATACATTCTCTGCAGCGGGATATCACGAAATCCAGAAAAAGTGATTAAAAAATAATCATACGAATGAGTAGGTGAGTAATTTGATATACTTGTGTTTGTTCGAGTTCTTAGGTAATTTTTAATAAATTGTCGGGCCCCCCCCTCTAATTCAAAGAAAAGCTGACAAAAATGTTTTGCGAAATATTTTTTGTTTTTGTGCATAGTTTTTCTTTATATTCTGCATTTACAGTAGTATGTGTTTTTAAGCATCAATATTTTTTACACTTAGAATTCTAGAGAAAAAAAAAAATTTAATATTTTATTAAAAAAATAAAAAAAAAAATAAAAAAAAAAATATAAAAAAAAAAATGGAAAAACACAAATAGAGGAAAGAATATAATTTCTTACAAAAAATTAATTAATTAATTAAAAATATTAACAGTACCTGAATCTCTAAATACCCTTTAAAGCCTGACTTTCTATCTGAAAGATGAAGAGTCAATTAAATTGACTTTTAACTTAATACGTCTATCAAGATATCTGCGCGTCATCATCAATTCTACTTTTAATACAAATTAAAACCTTTTTTTCCTTTCTGCCGCATTTATAACATTTGTCTGCTTGTGTATATGTGTATACGTGTGGAAGGATGTTATTCAGATTTTAGCAATTCAATTTTTCGCCTCTTGCGGCTTCGTAGTAGTTGATGTTGCTGTTAACTTGACGGTTTCTACTTCCGTTTTGCTGACTTCTGCACCTTCACTTTCCTCAGCTGCAGTGGCTGCAACTAATTGTTGTGTATCTGTTGGAACGGTAAGTGCAATTGTGGGCATGGGTTTGCACGTAACAGACTGTGCGGATGAAGAGCCATCAATTTGGTCATCGGCTTTACAAGTATTGCTGGTCATGCTTTCACTTGGAGTTTCCTAAGAAAAGAAGTAAAAAAATCGTTTATAGAAAATCAATTGATCGATCTGTGGATTAAGGAAGAATCGTCCAATATATATTGGGCGTTTAAAGATCGAAGTTAAGAATGTATTCTTGGCTTCTGTAAAACTCGCACCTTTTCTCAATTTTCACGACGCCGACCCTATCCCTCTTTTACGAAATCTATGCAAAGTCCAGTTAACACATTCTCAAAGGCCACCCTGACTGCAGCAGCCTTCAAGCATCTGTGTCTTTTGCAAACCACACAAAACAGCGTGTTACTGCGCTAGTGAAAACTTCGCTGGACTATTCTCTTCTGCTATTTGACCTCGATCTTATTTGCATATCCTTATCGTGAGTTAAGGGTTTCCGATCATTCATTTTTAAATGGTTCAGAAATGGTTCAACCTTAGAACGTTTTATAGGGGATTAACAGAAGGCGTTTGACGCCGATTTTTTTTCGGAGTCACATGTGGCACGAAAACTTTACATTTTTTTTTGGAACCAGCCTCAAATGAGTCAATACTATTTAGATCTATTTTGTACAACATACTCTACTTTTTTTTCTTTTTTAAATCTTTTGGTCTTGACACGCATTCCGACTTTGTCTTCATTGAAATAAACAAATTTCCGCAATTTCATCAGTCCATGTGTAGTCTCAAGACTCAAATTTTTCTAAATTGTATTTTTAATTTTTAACTTAACAATTCGTTTGTTCGCTACGTACCAATTTTGGTTCAACTCGCTGACGTTCGTGCATTGCATTTAATAGTTCACGCAAGTGCAGATTTTCTTTACGCAAACGATCACGTTCCATGTCTCTTTCATTTATTTTGGGCTACAAATTTAATAGATCAGTAAAACATGTTAGCAGATACGAATCGATGGAACTCACCAACAACAACGAAATTTGAGCATTTAGCGCACTAACAATATTGTTGAGAGCATGACAGGGCACGCTGGGCTCTAATGTATGAGCATGTTGTAAGCGATTTGGTCCACAAAGTGAGGCTGCAATTGTATTCGCTATGATATTGGTGTTTGTGGCAACGGTTGAGGTACTCTTTCCCTGGGTATTAGTGGCAGCAGTAGTTGTGGGACTAATGGTGGTAGATAAGTGTTGCGATGAAGGGAAAAGAGTCTGAGTTGAATTATCGACCATTAACAGAACAGCGTTTTCATGTTTCTTTAAAGAAGACTGAAAGATAAAATGGAAAAAGACAAAGAATGGGATTTAATACAAAAGTAAGAGTCCTGAGGTACGTATCACATAAACTTTTGCTTCATTCAACAGAAGTAAAGAAATTAATACAGAATCTCGTACAAATTTGGGGAATAAAAATGCGAATCAATAAACTTACGAAAGTCTCGTAAACTTCGTTAATTTCGGCGTTTTCACTGTCCAGTGAAGAGTCGTCGGCTTGAGTAGAATTACTAGTTTGCTTTTTAGGTTCAGTCGCCACAGACGGTGTGGTAGTTATCGAGTGTTTCAAATGTTCTGTACTCTCATTGCCAGTAGCAGGTTCTTTTATTTCCAAGGATTCGCTTTCGCATTCTGCCGTATGCATCGTGGAGTCGTCATCTTTATCTTCCGAATCGTCTTCGCTTTCTTTCTTCTCGTCCTCGTCATTTGCTGCAACCTCTTTATCCTCGGCTTCCGCTTCAGACTTCAGACCATTATCGTTCGTTGCAGTTTCTGCATGTTGGAAATCTTCTCTAATTAAAGTCGCTTCCTCCTCAGTATTCTTCTTTTCAAATTGCTTGCTATTCACGATGCTTTCACTGTTGGCTGTAACGTTTGTTGTGTCCTGGTCTTGCTGCTCTACGTTTTCGGTCAACGTAACGTCTTTGGATTCATTCAATTTGTGCATCTCGTCTGCGTGCTGATCATTAAGTGCATTTGTGACTTCATCGGGAGATTCCTCAGGAATGCTGTCAGAACTTAAAGTGCTTTGACGTTTCACTAATTCCGGGGTACTGTTATTTTGCATTACTACGGTCGTATTAGAAGCCTGGGGCTCAGCAATCACTGCAGGGCTTTGAAGTTGATTTGTGCTCTTAGACAATGAAGGTGGAAAAGATGTTGTTACTGTCATTTTTGCTGTTGACAGGGGTGGTGAAATGGTCTTCATAAGGTGCGGTAAAGCCGGTAAACGTAGCTCATCGATCTCACAGTAACCATCATCATCTTCGTGTATGTCGCTGTCACCTAAACCAAGCATTTGTAATTTAGGGACGGTTGGGGTTGGTACTTGTTGCTGAGCTTGAGCTGTTTGTTTCTTTGGAGGAGGCAATGGAGGCGGGGAATCTGATTTTACAAAACTGTTTTTCTCTCGGGAAAGATGCTGTTGTTTTTCGTGGCATTTGTCGCAAACAGTGGTTGATACTGCGGATATTTCTTGTTCAGGCGTTATCTGCATGTATTCATTAATCACTTCGGTCAAACTTTGAACTTGAGCATAAGCGGCCAAAGCTATATCCGCACTGTCTTTGGGTGCTTCAGGCATAGCGGCTATGTCCACAATCTCATGGAAGTGCTCGATCGGTAATCGGAACATATCACAAATTATTTTTTGCTTCTCCATAAGGCCTTCTCGTATACTAGCGTCTAGACGTCTCAATTTCTCCACCAATGTTAAAACAGGTTCGGCGGTATGCGCTGGACTTATGCTAATTTGGATAGCTGTAGGCTCCACCAACGGTGGTGATGATTGCATAAGCGTGCGGGTGTTGTTGGAATTATTCGAATACACTATACTAGTACTGTCTCTTTTGTTACCTTCATTCAGGTTCACTGCACTGGCCCCATCAGCGGGCGCAAGCATTGCATTGTTCGCTTGCCTAGCCGATTGGGTGTGACGTAAAGTGACCCCATTGGCGGCAGCAAATTCGCACATGCTGTTATAATTGTTATTGGCTTCTCCGCAACTTCTAGTTGACATCGTACGATTGACTGCGCCCGCATTTTGAGCCAATTCATTTTGACTTAATCTTTGCTTTATATTGTAATACGGCGGACATGACTCTACTGCCGGTAGTGTTTGACTGTTCTCTCGCCGGCCATTACGTAATTGTACTTCAACACCATTGTTGTTGTTGTTGTTGCTGCTGCAATTCGACTCTACAGCTTGCGCGGTATGTATTTTATCGTAGCCCACTACACTCGGCGTCATTGGCATCATAGGCGCTAAAGGAGTGGTTATTACAGTCGCGGTAGCCGATTGGGGAGGAGGGCGTTCTGGTGTGAGCTCCAAAGACTCCCGAGTATTAGAATGCGGTAAAGTAGCAATGGCCGGATCGTCGATCGGTTCATGGTTAGCATTTTTTGTACGAGGTTTGTATTGTTCCGCAGCATCAGAAATATGCTTAAACCATCTAAAAGCAAAACAAAAGACGTTGTTATATAAGTGATGCAATGATTTCTTTCTTGCAATTATTTTGAAGATTTATCGCTCTTTTGCTTCTTTTCTCTTAAGATTCAATTGTTTCTAAAATAAATTGTTTACCTGGAAACCAAAGAAGATCTGCGGCCCGTATTATTGCTTGTAGTGCCGGGACCTACGTTCGCTTCGTTAAAACTACCTCGTCGCCTTTCTTTTTTATTTTTACTTGGCGTACTCGACCCACTCTCTGCATTTTGCTTGCCAGAGAGTGACAAGAGCGTGCCGTTACACAGACTTTTACGCCTGACTCCACTAAATATATCATCGGGCGATAAGAAATTCATGCTAATTTCTATCACCGATTAAAATAATTGCTTTGAAGATTATTATATTATATTCTCTTGTTATTTTTATTTTGATATTAAAATTATTTTTTGCATTCCAATTGACGATATGTCTTTAAAAGAAAGATTTTTCATTTCTTCATTCTTGAAATTTATAACATCATATATATGTCGTCAGTGCACGATGGCAAAGTCATTTTCATGGACTTGCCGTTTCACATGTACCGCTTAGAGTTATGAGTGTGGGTGTCTTCTTCAATGTTAACATAAGGCATTACTTGTTTTGATTAACACTGTTTACTTACTGGTACCTTCGCCAACGTTAACATCAGACATTACTCCTTCTGATTAACATTGATTACTCACTGGTACCTTCGCCAATGTTAACATCAGACATTACTCCTTCTGATTAACACTGATTACTTACTGGTACCTTCGCCAACGTTAACATCAGACATTACTCTTTGCGATTAACACTGTTTACTTACTGGTACCTTCGCCAATGTTAACATCAGATATTACTCCTTCTGATTAACACTGGTTACTTACTATCTGTTTGAGCGCGACAAAGAAACGAGTATGTATTTAATTTAATCCGAACAGGTTTAGTCCTGCGAGTTTAGTAACTAAGGACCTACTTTCGTAAAAGTCTTTAATAGTGAAATGGTCTGGAATGAAGCCAGTGAGTTTAACCGCCCAAAATTTCTTCACAGGAGGTTTTCTACATAATTAGTTGTATTCTACCTGTTTGCCTTGGCCTAATAAGTAAAATAACCAGCAAGTAGTAGAAGACGATGAAACTTTCCCGCCAATTTAATAATAAATTAATCCCGCTTTAGTGAATGAAAAAAATTTGATATTTAAGGTAAACATAATTAATTAACTTCCTTGAGGTAAAATTTCCAACAACAATCACGTTGAGGTGAACAAAAAAATTGCGGTCGGATAGAGTTAGTTAAAATGCAATTTGTTCATGTATAACGATTACCTCAAAACGTATTCATAAATAAAATAAAAAAGTAATAAAATATTCTAATAATAACACAGTTACTGTTAAATCAACTGTAAATGAATTTGTGCTCGTTCGACGATATCAGAAATTCAATATTTTTACGAAAAGTAACAAACTAACGAATCCTGTACACCCACCGTCTTGTTTTAGGCATGAGTATATAACATTCACAAATAGTTCTCTTATTTACCGCACCTTGACCGTTACCCGATGAAGACTATTTCCACACGAACTTTAAAATATGTATATGTTTTTGTGTGCTTAGGGTGTTAATATTCTACCTTTTGCGTTCGTAGTTTTAGCACCAGTGGGCGTGATTTTTTGTTTTTAAATTATACTTGTTTTTCAATTTATGAACCGAAACTCGGAAAATGTCGACAAATTCTTGACCCCTAACTTATTACTTGAAATAGCTTTCAGATTACTGAAATATCAGCTTCACGGGGCGCTACGGTGGATTGGATGGACGTAATGCAGAATCTATAACGAGCCGAAACTCGGAAAATGTCGAAAAATTCGTGACCCCTAACTTATTACCTAAAATATCAGCTTTACGGGAAGCTATGGTGGGTTGGATGGACGTGACCAAACAGAAGCAGAATCTCAACCGAGCCGAAACTCGGAAAATTTTGACAAATTCTTGACCCTTATCATCTGAAATATCAGTTGTACGGAGAGTTACGGTGGGTTGGATGGATGTGACCAAACTGAAGCAGAATCTCTATATATGAACCGAAACTCGGGAAATGTTGACAAATTTTTGACCCCCGTCTTACCACCGGAAATATCAGCTCTACGGAGAGTTACGGTGGGTTGGATGGACGTGACTAAAGTGAAGCAGAATCTTACATTAATCAAATATGTGCGAATTCGTATTCCTGCCCGAAGGAACTTTCTTCAGTAACGAGTGAAGAAAATTTAATGAACAGAAATTCAATCAATAATAATTTGCGCTACTGTTTCTGACCATTCCAGTGACGTTAATTTGACAACTTTTTTTTTTTATTCATTTATCAAGTAACTACAAAGCCGTAAGCCTATTACATGGTTACATAAGTACATTTCATGGGCAAAAAGAAACTATAACACAAGTGAGTATACAAGTATGGCTGCTCGTGTAATCATCTTGTTCCATAAACTCCGTAATTATCAATTCCTATCAACAACAAAATATGCATTAGAGTTTAGCAGTGCGGTCAATTTTCTTCTAAACATAATCAAGAAATTATCGAAGGATTACAGACTCAATGGTAGGGCATTCAAGCATCCAACAGTAACAGTAAAAGATCGTTTGGCTGATGAGTTAGATAAACGCGGTATTAATATGAAAAGGTTTCTGTTCGATCTAAGGAACTGTAGTCGTTCAATTGCGAAGCTTGGAAATCGAGTTTGAATGATTTTATAGGGATAGATAAGCAACCTGAACTTTGGATAATCGGGAAAGGAAAATGTTAAGAAAGCTTGAACGAACGAGGAGATGTGACCTCTAAGTTTGAAGTTAAAAACAAAGCACGTTATGTGGTTAACAATACCTTGAAGCCTATCTAAGTTATACTTTGAGCACTCAGAAAAGATTTCAAGAGAATACTTAACATGCGCCATGAAGGGGGAACGCTCAATGGTATGTTTAACCTTTCGAGGTAGACATAGATTTAGATTGGACAGACAAATTTTAATGGAGACGTTGCCACTGGGGAAGCCAAAGTTGAGTTTGCGATCAAGAATCGAATTGAATCCACAAGATTAATGGAATGCCCAGATATTTTTATGTTAAGATTGAATAACCCAGCATGAGGTGAATTGAAGAGTAAGGCTTTAGTGTTACCAGAGTTAATGCAAAGGGGTTGATAATTGCTAAAGACTCGTCTTATAAGTATTCTTGGAAAAAAATGTATGCTTTTAACAATTGTTAAAAGTTCATTCCCAAAAACCGTAATGTGGTTTTTGAAAGTTCTATTAAACGACTGACGAAGATTACGAAGGTTTATTTTCTTAGAAATGCGTTTGTTTCGTTTTTGTGGTCATGTCATGATATAAATTTGCCGTTTGGTCTAAGCTCCGCAAACGCTTCCCTTTTCTTTTTTACCATAATCGGTCATTTTACATATCACTTCCGAATAGAACCGATCGTTCATCATGTAATTTTTAATGAATTAATTAAAATGAGTAAAATATTAACTTTTTTAATGATGAATAAAAAAATCACTTAAACTTGACACACTAATTAAAGCAATATTTAAAGATCCCCACCCCCTACCCCATTCATAGTCCATAGTTATATTATCAGCAATTCTTAGATGTCGAATTTATGAATTGAAAAGACAATTGAATTGCTTGCAATTGATTTTCTTCACTATTTGTACGATATGTCAATCCTTTTGTTATAACGAACAAATCTTCACTTGATTAGTTGACAATAGTTAAGCTTAAGTTACGAAATACATACGTAAGTTATATACACAATACAACTTATATTGTGGAGTGCAGTTGCAGGAAAGATGCTTATATCCACTTGTTGAACAGCTAATGGCAATCATAAGCAGAAGACCGTGCACTTATGTCTTGTTTGTTGTTTAAAGTGTGCACGTTACGGCTGGCATAGGTGTACCAATTAATAATTAGAGAGTTTTCATATTAAATAAAGAGCACACAATAGTCGAACTTATTGGCCACTTCGAAGTTTCTTTTATCATTCGAATCAGTGCATGTTTAGTTGTGTCTTTCTTTTTTCATGAAACACATGGTACCAGGTGGTAAGTGAATTTTAATTAACTATTAATATTAACTCCATTCCTAGCTTTGAAAGGGTTGGTGGTAACTGACTTTTTTTACTTCTCTTGCTAGATTAGGGTGAGGAAGAGTTCTTGCGGATGGTTGTTCGATACTTTATTCTAGTTGTGAAAGCTTTTGTTTCTCTTAAAAGAAGGAAGTTCCGCTCTTTTCAAAGCGACTTAGTCTTAGAGCGGCTCTCAATAGTTAACCTGTATTTACTCAGAATATTCGACATTCGATGTTGTTAGAAGGGAGTAACTTTTCATCATCAGCGTTATGTCTTTTCAAAACAAAAACAAATTTGGTCTTAAAATGCATTTTAATGGCTAAGCAATATAACCTATAAATCCAATAATCCATATTGTCCTATATGCGTCATATCCAGGACGAGAAAACTCTTTCCAGACTATCGCAATTCCGGAAATTTATCTATTTGAGTAAATAAATCGCAAGACTTTAAAATCAAAATTTACATCTATAGAAGTCATAGGTTTGAAGGCCTTGCAGCATATGTGCATTGTTACGAAACGAATATCTTCTTTATTAATTGGTACACCCAATGTATGTAAGTATTCTATATAACTTTTATAAGGATAATCACGTAATGAATTAAGTCATCTAAACTTCTTGAAAGGAATAATCAATTGCTTGCTAATATAATTCATGAGTGCATGAGTAAGCAATGGCAGGCAGGCAGGCAGTGTTTCGTAACACTTTATATCTCAATTTGTTTGTTTGTAGCTTTAAACGAAACAACAATAATCGATATGATTTTTAAAGGTCTTCCAAGAAAGACTTCCTTGGATTTGCTCTTTTTAATTAAAAGAAAGCCCTTCTCACCTCATTTAACATTCAAATGCTGTTCCTTTATGTTTACATTTTGTATGCATTAGTTTCCCATGTGTGAACTGATTAATAATAACTCATTAAATATACATTTAATTAAATTGCATTGAAAATGATCAAATTTATAATAACTTTGCATATAGCAAATGAAAAGTCGGGGGAGAATATATATATGAAATATTAATTATTCGTTTAAATTAAGTAAAAATAATTATTGCAAACTAATCTCCACAGAGAAATATTGTTTTTAAGAAAAAAAAAACAACTTGAACAAGGGGGGAAAAGTGATGATGATTATTCATCATCCATTATCCGACAAACAAATGCTAATATGCAATAAAT
The DNA here is from genome assembly GCA_000688715.1 of Glossina pallidipes. NCBI lineage: Eukaryota > Metazoa > Arthropoda > Insecta > Diptera > Glossinidae > Glossina > Glossina pallidipes. The sequence goes on from KK499830.1 coordinate 1,210,208, forward strand.
TGTATATAAGTCATATGTTGATTAATTAGTGTAAAGAGTTCATGTGAAAAAATTGTCTTTTTCTGTGTAAAGAATAAAATCATCGAGAAATACACTTAAGAGAGACCATAATGTAAATAAGAACTGCTAATCAGACCAAAATTTTGAGCTTATGTCCCTCTGTCCAAATGTTATTTTTTTTTATCTACCATTCCTGGCGCTAATGTGTTGCCTTATATTGTATCTATCTTATATGTGAATTCTTGATACGAGGATAATGTGCAAAAAATGATCTGACAGATCCACAATCAATCCACAATTTAATAGTAAAAATGTACATGTAAATATGTAGAAAACTAATAAAATAATATTAGCTTACCAGAGATCTTTTTAAATACTGCCGTCAATAACTCACAATTTACATGATTTTTTTACATGAAATTTTTGGCATAAGGTTTTGCTAAGACGATTTAGAATTATGGGGCAAAGGTGTCTCGAAAAAACACGGCGAAAATCAATGAAATTGAACAGAGGGCTTTATTTCTAGTTAGACGACAGATCTGTAGGGTTTGCTTGAAACAGGCTGCAATTAGATTAAAAAGTTTTCACGAGTTGACTATGGGCGCGTTAGTAAAGAATAAATAAAGCGGGGGGTGTATATAAATGTACAAAGCAATGTACATTTATATTTAAGTCATACAAGAAGCGCAGAGGGAGCGCTTTGCCCATTTCTTCACAGGTTCTTTTAATCAATATCGAAAAATGGACTGCAATGGATCATTTTTGCAGCCATTCTCCCTATAATAACTTATTGCAAAAAAGCAGTTATATAAAAAAATTTACAAATTTTTTATTTCCCAGTAAAAATGGGTAGAAAAGAGCATTTGTCATAGTAAGCGAATGTGAACAACTTGAAGGTGATGGGACCATTTTTTCAACTCTCTTCCATATAAGCCTTCTTCCAAACATAAAATTATATATAGGGAACAAGATTGAATTCCGAATTATGTTTGATGAAAATTTTTCTCGAACAGCAATTTCTCTGTACTAAGGTTGGACGACAAAAGAGTATTTTCCATATTCTTCCCCTCTATGAAGGCTCCCGCAATTTTTTCTTAATTCGAAGTTATATGCCATATAAACTAACTACGGCACGTTTGGACTAAGTCGACCAATTTTTGCGAGCCCTCTCCCCTATAAGAGTTTTCATGAAAAGCAGATAAAGTTGGAAAGTTCGGGAAATTTGGATCACCCACTACTATATAAAGGCACTTATGAGAACTAAGCCTGGAAATAAGACATCATTTACGCTATATTATAAGGCAAAGAAGTGAAGAGTAATATTAGATTGTAGGGTATTTTTCAATGCTTGACTTTGCTCAACTAACAAAAATTCAACTTAGCTTTAGCTGCAACATAGCTAATGAAGAATTAATCTCCAAGTTGGAGTGCATATGTTTTGAGAGATATTCCGTGCTACTAATGCCTCTATGCTTCACGAACTGATTGACAAAAGTTGTACACGACTGATATTCAAGTAATGCATATGAAAATTAGTGAATTGTAACTAATTTACTAACATTTGAAATGGAAAATGCATTCTATGTCACCTCCTCCTCCCCCTCTGTCCCGTTTCAATGAAAATAATATAAGAAAGATAAGAGAAATGAAAAGAGTGAGAGAGACGGGAATAGAAAGAGAGGAAACGAGAATCGCTTTAAATTCTTTTCAAGCATAAAGCATTTCTGTACATATAAGACAAACATTTTTCATAAAAAGTAAACCGAAACTTGAAACAAACACACACACACACACACACACACACACACAAAACAAAAAAAAACATTAGAAACGAAATGAATACTCAAGTGACAATGGCTAGGATTTTACAAAATGTAATTAATCTAACAAAAAAAACAAGTGCAATAATGATGAAAATCATGTTAGCAAAAATCTACCCATAGCTACCCAAAGAAGCAAGGGAGAAGAGCAAGAGAGCACTCCATATTAGCACTTAGTTAGGGGGAAAAGGTGTTGCCATGGGGCACAAATAATGTTGTGTAATATTATCCTCAACAATAGTGTAAACAAAGCAAGCAGCAAGGCATTGTAATAATGAAATGTGATGGTTGATGATAATGAATTTTTGGTTTCAACTCGACGAAAAGAATGACGGAAAACAAGACTTTAAAGCAATTACTTGCGAGGCAAAGTGAATGGTTTCGACAAGAATCAAATATCCTTAATGTAGCTTTAAATGTTTTCTTCAATTGCTTTGCATTACCAGAACGAAAAATATGAAAAAATTGCATTTCCTGTGCGCAGTGCACAGGATGAACTATTATAACAATTTAACCAAGTTTTCTTTCCAAGGAAATTGTAATTTGTGCTTGGCAAACGATAAGAAAACGAAATAACAACTATTGCCTTACGAGTGGCATTAGTCAGCCCCTAGAGGCAGGCAATGGTTCATTGTAAAAGAAAAAGTGAAAGAGGAAAGTTGCAACATTTAATCCAAGACGAAACTTGGGTACCGTTCCTACCTATATATATATATATATATATATGTATATATATACATATATATGTATATATATATTCCTATATATATATACCTATATATATGTATATATATGCATATATCCACATACATACACACATGTATATAATATAAAAAATTTCAAAAATATCTCTTTTCGGCTCTCTCTCTCTCTCACCCATCAAAATCCCACCTAAAGCTTGGCTTCACAAATTCGAGGATGAAAATCAACTCTAATGACTTTCCTAATCTGGCCATAAATAGCGTGAGGGTACCCAATATATATATATATATATATATATATATATATATATATATATATATATATATATATATATATATATATATATTGTATATTTGTATTTTGTATTTCAATTTACATATACATTTATACATATCCAAAAGTTCGTGGATTTTTTCCTAAAAAATGGCTTCAGAATCACCTAAAATTATTAAGACGCAGTATAGAGAGAGTTTAAAAGGCAACAGTCCACAAATAAACCAAAAAAAAAAAAGATGTGCTGCTATTTGTTAACATAGACAAAGGCAGTTGCGTTTTGAAATGAGAAAAAATTGTGAAAAAATTCGCTTATTTTACGATATCGCCTGTATCTAGGGGATAACCCTCTCTAGGTTTATTTAAAAATTCATGATGGCTGTGGTGAAGATGCTTTGCCAAAATCAAAAATATGCAACTGGTTCCCTCGTTTTCGCTCTGAGATGCATCATGATCTTTAATGAAGCTGCACAAAAACAAACAGGCGCCCTGGCTTGGCCACACGATTGACTCCTCTTTGCTCCTCTAGTTTGAACAATTAAATAAAATCTGATGCGATTCAAGGGTGCCACTAAAATAAAGCGTCCAGAGTTGTGTTCAATAAGGTACACGCTGTCTTCCCTCGTCAGAATTCCAGATCTTATAAATTTTTAAGGACTCGCCAAAAATTGAGAAAATTTAACTGAAAAGTTCTGACTATCACTTCTTCGCTCCCTGCTGGGTGTATAAGTATGACACAGATCTGACTGCAACATCACTTGACTTAGTTTCTCACTCAGAAAACGCAGAAGTTTTGCAGTTCCCACATTTCTGAGATATTGTAACAATCTTCGCAAGCCGATCAAGAGGTGACCTACACAACTTTAATACAATTGCAAAATTTCTTTAGTTAATGGTATTAGCTGTCTATACATTTTATCAGTTATACATAAATAAATATAAAAAACAGGAAAAAAAGAAAATTAAAGTCTCTAATACCTTTTTGGGCTTTGCGTCCGAAAGGGTTTCAATATCACAAGAAAGGCAGAGGAATATATACATAAATCACAGAATCCAAATTTTTCTGCCCTTAACAAAATGAATGAAAAACTCAATACAGTCCTTTTCTCCAACATTGTAAAGAGAACAAGTAAGAAGGTCATGTATGGCCTGGAGTATGTTTTGTGTATATACCTACTACCTAACATTTATTTAGCAAATAAGAAAGTTATGTCATGTCGTCATTGACACTCACTACTTTGAAACGATGCCTAAGAATTCCGAAGAATTTTATTATCTTTAGACATGTCGGGACCCTCATTAAGTTCGCTTAAAAATATTGGCTTGTATTAAAAGTTTCAAGATAATGCCCCATGCGGGCTATAACTTTTAATCGTTTACGTTTCTGTGGGCTGGATTCATTTCGTTGATTCCATTTTAGAACAAAAAAAAAAAAAAAACTAATACTTCGTGTTACTCATTGGGGGACTCATTAGAAATTCTACAAACTCTTTCATTCTGAGCAGCGTTAATATTGTCCATCTGTCCACTACCTTGAAATACCTAAACGTTATATTTTTGATCAGCATGACATCTTGCGTAAAGCTACTTTTGTCCGTCTATAGGAACGTCCATTTGTCTATCTGTCATTTACTGCAGAGACGTTCTCGGTCAAAAAAATGTAGACAACAATCAGAAGTATACATACTTACAAACCAATACCACTTTTATGTAGTGATAGTCTATATCCTTCCTGTCTGTCTATAGGAAACTATTAACTGCATTGAACTTTAGAGAAACTCGAAAATGAAACTTTAGGGGGATTGAAGGCGTATGAAGCCTTTGCTGAACTAGCTAGTTAGTGAGATGTGGGAGAGATTCTATATTTTTGGCTCAGTGATACTCCTCGGACTGTTACAACTAAAAGAACATCGCATACTTACACTTTACCGAACACACGGATGGACGTAACATAATCTACCGAACGGGCATCGCTTGTGCCACTGAGGCCTTTTTATACCCGCCCTACCTGTTGGTCTCCTTCGGCCAGTAATTTCTGTGCGAGACCCCGAGTGGTCGTAGTCTGCCGACAACCTCGCCCATAATAAGCGAAAACTTGAGCTATGTAATCCCAAATTGATCCCCATAAAATTCGATGCAAGCATTTACAAAGAGGTTGCAAACCTTTAGTGAGGATAGTAGAGAATTTCTTGCAAAAGGTTAAAAAAGCCGTAAGTGACAACTTCTAAAAAAGTTGTTGAACTACGCAGTCTGGCATTCAGAGCCGGTGTAAAAATGATACCCATCGATAAACTAAAACATTCCTCAAAATAGTTTAAAAATACCGTGTATTGGATAAAACCGGTGGCTAACAAAATTTCCCTCCAATGCTAATGCTAATATAACTTTCTTATTTCTTGTTGTTGTTATTCTTCCGTTTTTTTTTTCTTTTCTTTTTTCAATGTAAGAGTGTTTGTATTCGGCTGTGCATATGTGTGCATTTGCAAAAAAACAGAAAAAAAAAATTTCTTTTATAAATATCTACCTACAATGAATACAAAGCCTACACCACGAGTTGTTTTGCAAAATGTAATACATTTAGCTCAGTTCTTCGTCGTTTATTGACATTGCTGAGTATGCTGAACACGAGATGCATCTTGTTTTATATTATAGAATTAAGGCTTGTTACAAAACTCTTTGTTGTTGGAGCTGCTATTATATTATTTTTTATTATATCTTTGACTTAATCTCTCACACATCCCGATAGTCTAACGGTAAGACTAGCAGAAAGAGAAGAGTAAAGTTTTTTTTTTTTACTCTAGAAGTAAGGATGTTTTACATATGTGGAGGGGCCGTACAACGAATTAAATAAGCGAGTCAAAAATTTAGATGCCACTTGTTTCGAATTTAAATTAGTAATAACTGACCGAACTATTCTATATTGGACTTATCGCGCTTAGGTGTTAGGTATGAAACTTTTCCACAACTTAATTCACACAATCTCTGATGCTTACTTGCGAGTGTTGCAAGTCGAACGGGAAACTTAACATACCTCAAACTCTTTCAATGGTTATTTTAATAATAACACTTGCGAATATTAAAATTGCCATCAATAATGTGGCTGATAATGCCATCCCCACTGTCGCTTCTATTGTTCGTCGAATGATGTATTAATGGTGCCTTTTCTCTCTCTCTCTCTCTGCACGGTCTACTACTACTAGAGAACAATATACTTATAATCATAAAAAAAAAAAAAAAATCTCGGAAAATATATATCTATCCAGCCATTGTTTAAGGATATCCTATAACATGTGCTTTTTTAAAATTAAAAAAGTATGAAAATTATTTGCCCCTTAAAGCGAATCTTGGATACTCAGCATCAGTCGAGTCTCTTTGTCATTCGAACGGTTGTTCTGTGACTTTTAACTTTTTTGTTAAACCATTAACACTATTAAATATTGCATTGGTTCTATTTTCATTCCCCTTTGTCCCCTATCAGATTAAGTCTCAGTTTGCCCCCCTTTGGTTAGGGAATTGATTTAGTTCATATCTCATGGATTATAGTTTCTTTCTCCCTCTTTTCTTTAATCTTTTAACTAAGAACATATGAAAGCGTTAAAATCCCCTTACCTTTGCTTCCTTTGAGGTTATGTTATGGCATTTGTTTCTTGTTTATATTGGCATTTTCACTTTGACACAGTCTGTCATTTAGTTTTGTAACACTACAACAAACTACTTAATGTATTACTTTTTTACCCCCGCGTCATGCTCATTGTCTATCTCACGTTTTTCTTTGCACTAAAGAGATAAGAAAGACGGAAATAACAGACGGTAGTAATAAAAAGGAGCTCACAAACAAATATTTCTGGCAAAAAATAAAACGTGGTAATTATGGAACAATACTAAAAACAAGACTAACTGACTCCTAGAATATACAAGAAACGAATTTAAAGACAAATGCTTAAGTTATATTTGATTATGGTCGAATTTTTTATACTCCCCCATTTCCTCCCTTCGTCTTGAAGATAACTCGTAAAAAAGAAAATTTCGATAATCGATAGTATTGCCTACGCATAGCCCATTTTTTCACATTTATCCCGACACTATTGGATCGCCCACTGAATACACATGGAAAGTTTTATCATCGCTCTTTTCGGTTGTACTTTATGATAGTAAAACCAATTTCCTGTTTTCGAAAAAATTATGACCGATATGGACGATTCAATGGCAATGTCAGTGTAACAACTTTCAATGGTTTATGGAATTCGAAGCGGAAATCTTCGTTTCGCTGAAAATTAAATATAGGTCGACACACAGGGAGACGAGTAGACATGGCTAACTTGTTCAAATTTACGGGCTTACCCATTTTGCGGTTCCGAAAGTACACCTAGTTAAAGCAAACTTCTGATTGAGATTTGGATCAAATTTATTTTCAACATATTCTTCCATACATACATATATATATGTACCTTACGCAGACTGACAGACGGACAGGGTCAGATCGCTTCAAAATCTCATACTAGATACGTATGTAGCTTACGCAGACTGACAGACGGACACGTTCAGATCGATTCAAAATCTCATACTACATATGTATACACATTACGCAGGCTGACAGACGGACAAGTTCAGATCGATTCAAAGTTTCATACTGATCCCAAAGTATATATAATCTATAGGATCTCTGAAGTTTTCTTCAATACGTCGCAAATGTTTTGAGAGAATGATTGTACCACAAATCCATCCGCGATAGGCGCAAAAGAGTGCTTTTCCATGCCAATCCTAATCCCGAGCAATTAGATCCTTAAAAAATGAAATTAAAAATAAAAAAACAGACATGGCAATGAATATCTATGCAATTATCAATAGCCGTGGCTCGTGCCTAATGGGCTTTACACTCTTGGAGCGAATAGAAAAATTTGATAAGAAAGCTTGAAAAATATTGAGGCCCAAAGATGAGATTGGAAAAGGAGTTCGATAAGGAAGAAGAAAGACTACACGTGATATACATTTGTCGTAGAAAATCAAAAATTTACTTTCCAGTTGCAAACGTTAACGCTCGTTAATCACCAATAAAACACAATAAAATTTACAAAACATTTTAGGAACCCTTGGGAAAAGACGATCACTACTCGCACAGAGTCGCCAAGCTCGTCGTATCCTCTTAACGAATGAGTAAAAATCGTATGAAACAACGTAAGATAAAGAGGGCACGATGCAATGAGGCGTCAAGGTGGCTGCACAGCTATTTGGAGGCATAAGGCTCACTACTTTCGATCGTACTTGATCAAGTTAACAACAGGACAACTTGTGTGCAATGCTATCATACCTAAGAAAAAGCGTATTTTCTTTGCCAACTGTAACGGCCACACTGCTACGCTGCCCATCTGATTTCAATATGACGAATCCAAATTGTGACATAGTCAGTGAACGAAAGCGATTCGATGGGGAACAATCTTACAAAGGAAACTTTATAACCAACTTTATCACACGATAAGAAGAATAATGTGCTTATTAGAAATCTTTTTGTTTTTCTTTTTTGTGTTACAATCTGTTCCAACGTGGACTTATGCACAACTTTTCTCACATTTCGGAAATTGAATATAAAAAAGTGTTTAAGATGCCGAGAATATAAAGTCAATATAGGAAGGTGGATATATTTGAGATCTGCTTATTAGTGGATCAACTGATACTGCCAAGACGATCTGGAATGTTTCGCCATCCTTAGATTTTTATCTTGCGCGCTGGACATAAAAGCAATAAAAACCTTTGAAAACATAAAGCTTTGACTGGCTAGTGAGCTGTTACTCATTAACGAACTCCTTACTAGCAACTAAAAAAAGAAAATTCCTTTTAAAAATTAAAAAAAAAAAAAAAAAAACAGTTTTATTCAACTTTTCACACTTCGAAAACGCAAACTTTCGAGTTCCACGTTTAATGGCGGAATCGTTGTTAACATTTCTTTGATACGAAAGTTCCAAGCACGAGACTGTAAAGTAATTGAAATAAAATTTTTTTTTGAATTTTTCACTGCCGGGAATTTTTGTATACATTAACTATATACATAAGTTCACGTATGAGCACAATAGACGCCATCGCATACTCAGGCAGATTTATTATTATTTTCAATAGGACTTTTAATAACACTTTTCCTATATAAGTTTTTCAATTTTTGATGCACTGATGTGATGTCGAACTTGATATTAATAAAATTGTTATTCAATTAAATTTTATGATAATTTTTTCTTGTTATTGAATGACACAATGAATGCCAGGCAACAATTTTGTTGTCTTTATCCGTTTTTGGTAAAATCTCATACGATGACTTGATTGATTTTTGCCATAAATTATAAAAAAAAAAAAAAATAAATAAATAAAAAAAAAAATTATTACAAATTTGTTACAATAATTATTGTATTACGATTGAACACATACACAAAAACACATAAAATAAATAACGCATTTTTAAAATGAATAAATAAAAAAAAAAAAAACCCATGAAAATGCGGCGCGCGTTTTAAAAGCGATTTATATGAAAATCAACGTCTGTCTACAACCACATGCGAATGCTGGCTGGCTGGTTGGCTGGCTGACTGGTAAGTTGTTTATATAGCAAAAATTCTTATGAGTAACGCTCTTATATGATTTTATTATGCTTTCAATAAAATAAAAATTTTGAGAAACGAATCCGAATGCTCGTGCGGATGCGGAGAAAGTGCAATGAATAGACTGAGCAGACTTTTCATTTACGAAAGGGTTGCTTTTTTCGTTGTTTTTTTGTTTTAGCTTGAAAAGCAATAGAAAATCAAAGAGAAAATTTGAGAATTTCAGTGAAAGAAAAACAAAAATAGTTGTTAGGGTAAAAAGAGCGTTTATTTCTCCATTTCCATTCGTTTCCTATACACAGCATAGGTTTTCTCTTTATACATAGCAACACGATAACGGTAACGTTGTGTAAATTTTTTACTTTTTTCACGTGAATAAAGTCAAAAAATTGACATAAAGAGAATATGAAGCGTTACGATTCGAAAGTCATTTCAACTCTATCGAAGTGCTTCGTTAAATCTTTGATTATTTTCTATAAGACAAACTCTAAGCTCTATGATGAAGGTCTAAAGACTTTTTGATTCGGAATATCATTGAGAAAGCATAGAATTAGGGATATATTTGTTTTACCCTGAGATTTGCTAAATTTCCTGAATTCGTAAAAATTCGTTCCTGCTTTTCTATCATGGATGGTTGGATGGTTGGGAAAATTTGAAGCTTAGCCTTCGGCTTTAATAAACTTTTATATATTCATCAACGATAAAATGTTTTTTAGGTAGGAAAATAGATGGGAAATAGTTAGATGGGAAAATAAAATATTGTTGGAATATTTCCCTGCAGTTTAAGAGGCGCTTTGGCGACTCGTCAACTTCCTGATCCTGCTTAGAATACTGACTACTGGCGTAATGTTGTTGAAAATTACATAGGCACTTAAAATTTTGTTTTGAAAATTCATTGATTCATTGTTTAAATTTTTAGGGATTTTGCTGTACAGACGTGTTACAAGAGATTAACGTAGATTCCTGTCGTGGAGACTCAGCCCTACGACGCCTAATTACACGCGGAGTGAGAAAACGTCGGTCACGCCTCACAGCGAGCGCAGTTTCAGATCAAGCACACGTGTTTGGCACGATTTTGTTGTACAGATAGAGGAAACTGAAGAAAATCCAAACATGTCAGGAAATTTATAGGTCTGAACATATAATACAGTCAAGTGTTCTTGTCAGAAGCCAGTTAATTATTTGTGTATTTTGACTAAAGAGGCGTACAGCCAGGAAGAATTATTACGCAGCCGACTTTTCACCGTTATATGTACAGTTTTATTATCATATCAGCTCTTCGGTAGGTGCATGAGCGCACATCTACGTTTGGCTCATAGATCTGCAATTTTTTTTTTTTGCGAAAAGGAATTGGAAACAGTCATCATTTAAAGACACGTAAAGTCTTCATATCGTCATGCTCAGTCATTTAACGAACCCTAAAAATAGTTTTCTTTTAAATGTATTAAACACCACCGAAATCCACAGTGCAAAAATAAATGTAATTTAAAAAAAAAAACAAGTAAGAAAATTAATTCAGTCAGGACCGAATCTTTTATACCCATCCATATGTTTACCCCAACAAAAGACAAAACAAAATAAAAGAACAAAATTCTCCTGCTCTATAATATGGACCGGGCGAAGTTGATTTCATCTATTTCCAAAATACAAGTTTTTGTCGTAGAGGCATGTGGGCGTTGAAGCAGTGTCCTTTGAAAACTTTAGGTCAATTCTAAATTTTTTTACAAACGGACGATATCTTCACTTTCGGTAACAGGAAAATGTTTACCACAAATACTATGAAGTTACGCCAGGGGACGATGGACAGACGATCAAGCGATGTTTAGGTGGATTCAAGAATTTGTATACTGTATGGGGCTTTTAAAGTTTGCGCGTTATAAAGGTATTGAAAAAATAATTAAATTTTGATACGCTATAATATTGGATAGGCCGAGTCAATTTTTTCCATTTTTGTGCACAGATGTTACAGCATCGCCCATAGAATATGCGTTTAAATTTTTGTACATTTATTTATAGCTTATGAATAATGAGCAAAAAAGCAACTTTCCATTCCCTTGGAAAAACAGAGAGGTTCTCAGTTTACGAGGAGTTGTGGGCGTGTTCTTCGATCGATTTGACCCATTTTGAATACCAATCTGTGTGCAAGGACTTCCAATGTTTCTGCCAAATTTGAAGTCGTTAGCTTCAGTTTTGCGGCCAAGAGAATGTTTACAACAGACGGACAGGGGGACATGCTTAAATCGATTTTGATGGTGATCAAGAATATATATACTTTGTGGGGTCCCTGCTGCTTCCTTCTGCCAACGTTTCAGCAAATTGAATATACCCCTCATCCTTTGGTGAGGGGAATAAAAAAAAAAAAAACACAAATAGCGATATCGTACATAAATTCTATTGATTTTAGTTTTATTCGAATGTTAACTTTTTATTGTATATTATAAATCAAATTGATATCAACGAAATGCTGTTCTATTATTTAAATTTTCTTTCCACTTTGTATGTACTGTTTGTACCACATTTTATTATTTTTCTTGATTAACAACACAAATTTTGTTTGTTTACAAGGGGAAGAATTTAATGATTTTTGTAAAGAAAATTTTTCTTTTTTTGAAACAATAAAATTCATTCCAATGTTTATGTATGTAGTTAAAGGCTTTAATTTCTTACGGAGGATATTAGGGGTAGCGGTTAGGAGTAGAATATAAGGGTAAGACATGGAAGAAAAAATGTTGGTAATTAAATTTTCTGTCAAAATATTTTTCTATTGTAGCAGTGGAGGTGACATTAGCTAATTATTATACAACTTGAACTAGTTCTCACAAGTCTCTACAAGTCCTCCTTTACGTTGTACACATTCGCACAAACTTAATAATTGCAATATTTATATGTACATTCATATTTGCATTTATGTTTACATATTCATATTTTACTACATACATAAATATATTTTTTTTTGTTAGTAACTTATATTTGTTATTTTTATTTATACACATTTTAATCCTTATTTTGCAGAAAAAATGTTGTTAAAATACACTCAAAACCCCTACTCAAAAACTCTAAAAATAATTAAAGGGTACAAAAAAGACAAGATTCTCGGATTACTTTCTCAATAGCTTTCACCATGCAACAGTATTTTCCCGCCAATTCTTAGTTATATGTGGACAGACGTCTTTCTCGTAAGTTTGGTTTTAATCAAATAATTGAGAAAAAATCCATTTATACTGATTAGAAGGCATTTACAGTTCGTTTTTAGGCGATTATAATTTTTCCATCTCCGTTTCCGTTTTGTTTTGTTTCACTGCTCAAGCCTGTCTCGGTTGTTTAGAAAAAAGAAAAAAATATAAAGAACAACCTTTTTGCAGAATTGTTTTCTTTGTTTCGTTTACGTTAAATAGGTATTGATGGCCTGTTGTAAAAGCCAACCATCAAAGGATAGAGAGACAGACTAATTTTGGTATTCCGTTTATAACCCTTAGAAACAGTTATAAAGCGTCTAATTAAGTATATATATTATTGCACTTAATCAGTGTGAGATTCTGTTTTCTCTTTCTCTTCATCCTGTTTGGAAATGAAATGAACTAAGTGCCCCCTCATACTTTAATTGGCAAACCTGTAAATGGTGTTTATGTATTTACCACTTAATTGTCGGTAGTAGAAAACTTCATCTAACCCGAAAGGAGCTTTGATTCTATTTATTTCTAATCCGAAATAAGTAAAGCATTTTGCAATGGTAACTACAACAACGTATCTCATTTGCAAAAGCAGCTCTTTGAACGAAACAACGTGGAAAGTGGGATAAGAGATTAAGAATTTTTTGCAATTGTAATTGAATTGGGGGTTAAAAAGGGAACCTAATTTACATATGGGAATATTATTTCAATTTTACCTCTTCATTTAGATTTAGTGTTTTTTTGTTTTTGTTTTTTTTTTTTTTAACTTTTCAGTCAAAAGAATACGTTTGAACAATGACATTGATGTGCACATATGCATATATGAATGAGTTAAAAAGAGTTATTACTGAATTGACAACAACATACATCTGACAAAATATCAGTCAGTTCAAAAAGATTAAATAAATAATTTCATCTTTAAAAGATATAAATTTAAATATTTCCATATTTTGAAAATTCGTAAAGTTATGTCAAAAGTAAATATGGTAATCCCTTGCAAACCCCTGCGTAAGTTCAACTTTTCATTTCCAATTTGCGTAAATTATGCAGAAATGGATGAAAAATTTGTGAATCCTACGCTGGAATGTGAGATGGACACATATATGATGGATTCGACCGTTTTAGCTGATTTTCAAACTTGTAAGGAAGATTTTATGAGGGAGAGATTCATTAACCCACTAAAAGCTCTAAAATAATGGAGCTTGAAATTAAGTAAAGGAAGGAAATGGTAGATAGATTTTTGCTCTATCGATTTTGTTGCTTTTCGAACTTGACAAGGCCTTACAATGCCGAGCAAAAAGTTCTAAAATCTTAGTCGTCGCTGAGGAGAATCGGAAAACCGAAGGCAGGGGGCCCTTGAATCAATTTGGAAATTTCCAACCCGGTGCGATAATCCCATGACGGACATATTAAAAAACCAACTTAAAATTCTGAACTAAGAGCCCTACAATTTTGATACTACCGCTTTTTGGCAGTGAAGGTTTGGTAAATCCATCAACTACCTTCCTACCTTTTCGAAATTGACACTCTCATATTAGGAACGAAAAAGGCACAGTTTAAGTTAAAGCTTCCAAATTTTTGGGCTACTCCTTAGGATGAGGACAGAACAGAAGTGAATGAAAATGAAATGAAACGACTTCGTTAAGCTTCGAAATTTGTCATGAGGATATTGTGAAAGAGAAATCTAAGTCTCCTCTCTTAACTTAAAGTGCTTATATAATGTAATTTAGGAAATGTGCAGAAATACAAGTTTTTGGGCAATGTTGAGCGCTTCTATAAGCCATTTTCGCTAATTTTCCAACTTCGAAATAAGAAGTATCGACTTCTTAATAATAGCTGGTGGAGTCATGACTTCAATGTGGTGATTTTCGAACTGAACTTGTGCCTAATTGCACAAATAAATCTCCGCAAAATTTTGTAATTCCAACAATGGAGGTAAGACGGACCTACACCTATTATGCCATTTTGACGACATGTATCTCTTATGTAGTCTTTATAAGTTAAAACTCCTTACTAACTAACACATGTTGTAAGTTGGTACACCTTTTTAGATTGTTACCTATTAACACCTGCCTTTGAAAGCGAGTCATTGCATTCTTCTTCAGTCCTCGCGGATAATGTAATGGCAACATGCCGTCACTTTTTCGGTAAGGGCTATGTTTCCCATTTTCGCACGTAAGGATACAGTACTTCGTAAAGTAAATGTAGAAAATTTCAGCCTTCTAACTTTTATAATTTTGGAGTAATGAGCAAAATTCAAAAATTTTTGTTGAGAAAAACAGAGTTGCATTCAATTTACGCTTCATTGCGCGCTTCTGCTTCGACCGATTTGGCCAATTTCCAATACCAACCTGCATGCAAAAACTTCCAATGTTTCTGCCAAATTTAAAGTCGATATCTTCATTTTTGTGGCCAGGAGGTTGCCGACAACACACCAAACAGACGGACAGAGTTGGCTAAATCAAGTCAGAATTTCACGCTGATCAAGAGTATATACACTTTATAGAGTCTCTTAAGCTTCATCTTGAGTGTTACGTATAGTATGGAAAAAAACGAAATGAGTATACGCCCACCTTACAATGGTGAGTATAAAAAATTGTATCCGGCTTAAAAAAAGTCTTGGATACAGGCTGCTTCAAACCAATGAGAATAAAAAAAAAGGATTTTATACGTGTTACCTAAGTGAACTGTTTTCTCATTGAGTTTCTAAATGGCACTAGACTAGCAATTTTGATATCAATATCGATTACATGTTGCAACCCGCACTTTCTTCTTCTTCTTAATTATTCTATGCTATGGTACTCGGTGATCAATCGTTTCCACTTCTTTGCAATAAAAGTTATTAATAGGAAGCCATCGCGTGCGAAACGTGTCTCATTTTCAATTCAGATCAGAACTTAGATAGGTTATGATACACGAAAGTGTAGCTCTTAGGTTCTATGCTAATTTTCTGCTCAAAATTTCATTTCCATTAGTAATTTTAGTTTTAATAAGAAATTTCAAATATTTCATTATTGAGAGAAGAAGCGAAAAAGGAGATATTTTCGAATTAGTGTAACTTACGTTTTGCATTCCGAACTGCTAGGCGCTCTCAATTCCAACATTTGTGAAGTTTTCGTTTTAATTAAAAAGAATGAATTTTTATCGGCGGCTTCTTGTCGAACCAAAGTCTCCGAATCGATACTCATGATGGGACTGACAGGCTTATTATTAACTTCCGTGTTACGCGTTGCATGCAAATATTTCAATGAATATTTATCGTCCTACAGAGAGGGTGATGATGATGATGATGTCAAAAGGCAGACATAAGCAAAAATGTAAATTATTGCAATTTAAAAAAAAAGAAAAAGTGACTGATAGACTGACCTGTTTGGTAAGTAATACAATCATATTTTCAAATAATAAACCGTGTAATTGTATGCTGGGATTTTTCTTCATTGTTAAACTGCCATCGTGTATTAAACGGTATTGTGTTAAATCCAAATTCTATATAAGTAAATGCATATATGAACAACAGATCTTTTAAATGCAAATAATGGGATAAAAATTCGCAATTACCTTGAACTCATCCTTATCGAAAGTTGATTTATCTAATTTACGCTGAATATTTTGCAATCTGAAATGTTTGCTCAGTTAGGTTCGTTAGGTTTAGGTTTAGGTTAGTTTAGTTAGTTTGACACTTACTTGTGAGCATCTTCAGCTGTCTTTACCGCCTGATTGACATCGACTAAAATTTTTCTCGATGACTCTAAAGCTTTCTGTATGGCTTCAGCCTCTGAGGTATCTTCGGGTACTACTCGTAGCGTAACCTTATACAGATTTTCAAAAAGTAATGGATATTTGGTAAGACGCTGTAAAACAGTCGGCAACAAATCTTTCAATTGCAAACGTCGACAGGCTTTATGAGCTTCCGCTTTTGATAATAATTTCTGTAATTGTTCATCTTTACGGCGCTTTTCTTTAAGTGCTTCCAAAGCGATTTGTTGACGAGCACAAAATTGAGCGGCATATTCCCGCAACTCTTCGCCCGATTTCCCATCAAACATACCGGCCAATAAATCGCCAGCATTTTTCACCACATAATTATGATCGAGGCGACGTTGTTTAAGTTTTTGTTCAAATGTTCCATGCAAGTCGCGTAACGACACCAACGAAGAAGGAAATAGCAACAGCAAATGTTCTTGAGAGAGAAGTCCGCTTTCAAGCAGCGGATGGAAAAATAAACGTTCCAATAATTTAAGTGTGCGTACATGACTGCGTTCCGTTTGGTAAATTTCTAGAATATGTTTATGGACGTGAAAAAAAAAAGACTTCGGATTAAGAACAAGAAATTATATGCTTCCGTTACCATTTATGATTTCTTGACGTTTCTTTTCCGCATCTGTTAAAGTGCCTAATATTTCCGCGGCTACATTAGAACTCCAATCGGCTTCGTTAAGGTCATCATCTTCATCGCTATCGAAATGCCATTGGCGTTGAGGTAAGCCAGCTAAAGCACTTGTGTTACCCCAAAAGCTTAAATTCACTAAACCACCGCCCGTGCTGCCGTGAAACGATTCTTGACAACTAGGCTGAGACTGATGATGGTGAGGGGGAATGTTAGCGGCTATTGCCGTTGCTCCGGCCCCACCCATCTGTTCCATCGAATTCGACGGGCTTTCTGAGCCCTCACCCGACGAAAGACTAGAATTAGAACTTGCCGTGAAATTGGAATTGGACAGACCCAAATCAGCTTGATCATCACTTTAAAGGACAACAAAAACAAAAAAAAAAAAACAAAATTAAAAATTTGGTACTTTTTTAATTTATCTAATTATTTATTTACTTATTTTAGCACATCTTGTTAGTTGCTTTTTAAAAGCCATTTCTAGACTGATTTAGGCAAACATATGTCTCTTGTTCTTTTTTTTTTTTTGTGTTCAAAGCAAGATAATATTTTGCCATTTACTTACAGAATTTTAAATTTACAACGTAAAAGTGTTAAACACAAAAAATATATATATATATGCATTTATATATATTTTTTTGTTTTTTTTTTTTTGTTCTTCAAAAACACTTACTTGTCATGACTGTAGCCTAGTATTTCTCTAAAACTTTTACTACGTGTATAACGTATTTTGCTTTTCATTTTTATAGAAAAAAAAAAACAAAAATTTTTTTTTTTTTTTTTTTTTAAATAACTGATGCAGAACAACTATGCATGCACGTAGAACGTAACGACGTCAACACAGTTATGAATGTTTCAGATGCTTTAGTTGAGAAGATTTGTTGCTGTAAATGAGCAAATGTTTAGAACAGCGGCGCGCAAGAAAAAGATTTTATTACATTATTTCGCATAGTATTTTTAATGTTTTCCTGATTTTCATTTTTTTGTTGTTGTTTTGTTTTTGTTCCTTTTCTAATTATAATTTCGAAAACACTTTAAGTGGCGCATAAAACGCATCATTTAATTTTATTATTATTAACTTTTTTTTCTTTTTTCAAATCGCAATCTCTTCGATATGATGTTTTTTTCTTTTTTTTTTTATTCACCCAAAGTCTTTAATCTACTTTTACATATAGAGCACCAGCACCTGTTGCTTATTCCGTTTAGCTTTGCGATACGTTTAAATGCTAGCAAAGACGGCAGACCAATGTTTAACTTGTGTGAATGTGAGAATAACTCAGCGCACAGCCGAACACATTTAGTTTAACTCGACATTTTCTTTCATCAAAGCTAAACTGATGATCGTCATAACCTACTTTAGGGCGCAAAAGCAAAAGCAATTCTATTCTCTTCGCCTACATCCCACTAATCAATTTTATGAAATATAATGAATTGACACCATGTTTGTGTGTGTGTGTGTGTGTGTTCATCATATCATGTTATATCCGTATATTTCCCACTCCCTTACCCCTTGGCATGAGAAAGGTATTCCATTGTATCTATGCACGTATTTCTATGCATGTATTCTGTCCATGTATGTTAAATGGAAAATTTCATTCTAAAATATTCCCTTTACCCTTTCCTTTACCCGCTTCAGAAATTTCAAGCTCATATTATTATTGTAAAAATTTAAAGGAAAACAAAGAAAAAAAAAAAGTGAAAAGGAAACATCATCAACACACAACAACAATAACAACTTGAAATGCGCAATTTAGAGAACTTGAATAACCCAAAGTGTAATACAATAACGATAGACAGGTACGAATACATCAATCTCCGTGAAAGAATGATTAGCAAACTGTTGAGTTCGGCAAGAATGCCAAAATCACTCAATTCATGTTCAATACATTTGCAACATTGGCTTTTGGGAATAGAAAGCAAAAACATCTAAAATTCCATCATATATGCCAATAAGGTAAAGATAGGTAAATGTAGACTAATAAAGAATACGTTTTGTAGAGACTTCTGAAAAGTGTTGTTCGTTCTGAGAAATGAAAGCATTTTAAACTTCTAGCCGGAATCGAACTTAAAATGTGTGATGAGACAATCATGGCATGTAGACACGATCGCAGTAAATGGAAAAGAAAGAAAAGAGTGATTGGCGATTGTGTATGTCCGGCCTGGAAATGGAAACATCTGGAACATACGGATAGGATAGGGTAGGGTAGGATAGAATAGATTACTACAAAAATATTGTTCCAAATGCTGACAACAGCACCGTTAAAGAATGACGGATCTTGGTAATGTGTTATGGGAAATCATTGGCAATCCGTTGTGAGTTTTTTAAAGGACTTGATTGACTGGCAATCCGTTGTTAATTCTCATAAAATGTCAATAAATTTTTTGACCTCAGATAAGTGTTTTGTTGAATAGATAAATAAGTTGGTAACCGTCTCCGACATTCTAATTAAGAGCATGACTACTTTACGGAGACGAGCACTTCAAAACCTTATGCAATATGTAAGGTGCCGAAGCCAATGTAGTATGCGGTTTTTCCAAGTAATTATGAAAATGTAAGGATCTTGTTTGTTTTCTTGGAAACTATAATATAGCGTGATTCTTCAAGAGCTTTTAAGTTTAATATAGAATTTTTGTCTTTTTGTAACCTACACCACTTGTGGGTATATTAAGTGCGGTCAGGAGGGCTTAAGACAGACTCAACTTTCATTGCATCAATCGATTCCGAGTCATAATCTGAATCGATCTAAGTCTGTCGGTCCGTCTGGTGCGGATCCCTGTAAATTTTTTTGGGTTTCAAGCTACAGGTCGCAATTTTTAAAGTATTTTGATGAAATCTTATAAAGTGACGTGTTATGATCCAAGGACGAACCACTCCCCTTACAACGCCCTTTTCTGAAAAGTCGTTATATGGCAAAAAATTGTAATTTTCAAAATTTCTCGGTAAAGTGGCGAAGTAGCAATATATTCGGCATTCTGAATAGGTGTAAAAACTTTGGGCAGCCTGGGGCAATACTTGAACCCTCTCTCATATAGCGAAAACTGAAAGGTATAATTTCCATGATGAAAACTATATCATAATAGTAATTTAACATAAAAAAATTAACTGTGCCAAATTTGGAACATCTCGGTGTATTTTTGGATCCTACCCTATGTAAGGATTGAACTTTTACTACATTAGGTTAACTTTTGGGGCCGTTTTCCCAGAAATACGCATGTGAAAAATAAGACATAATTTTTGTGTTCTACAATGAAAATAAAAATCGTGTTCGACAATGTGGTGTGGGGTATTTAATGGTGGGCCTTGCCCACGACTATAATGTTCTTACTTTTTTTTTTTTTGTTGGTTTATGTTACAGCTTCTGTAGCAGCTTTCTGCAGCTGTTTAAAAATAAAAATTAAATCAAAGGAGCCAAATGAATGAACGAAGGGGACTTGGTTCGTTAAATTCCATAATCACACTGCCATCGGGAGATAAAATGATGTCACAAAGACCTAAAAATCAAACGTTTCCTTTCCATCAACCGGTAAAAAATATTTCTTAACTTTTTGCACAATAGAAATGCAGTCTGTATTTAAATAATTTGATCTAAAACTAAAAACTTGTTGTTCAAAACTAATTTGCAATTAAATTCAAATTGAGGAAGAAACGATTATTTGAGACGTTTGTAAGTGCACTTTCGAGAAACAAAACGTTAATATTAACAGTAGCGGAAGTTCTATTTGAATGTACATATGAGTACAATTATGTATAATTGTGTATATAAATTACATATAAATTTATTTCAATGGTATTTCAACTAAGGAAAAAGTCTTAGTGGTAAAATGTTCAAAGAAATCATTGACAAGAGTTAAATTTGTAGCATCATAGAAAAAAAAACAAAAAATTGGAAAAAAAATTGTTGTGGAAACGTTTATAAACTGCTTTGTTCATATATATGTTGCTTTCGTGTCTTCCTTATACTTCTTTTTTACGCAATAACATCCGTTTAAGTAGAATCAACTTTCATAGAAAACTACTTTTAACACTCGATTGCCGGAGTGAGTCGCAATTTGTCTCATTTGCGATTTGATTTTCAAAAATCTAAGATAATTTTTTAAAAAACATGTATTGGTTTTTAATAATATTATGAAATTTACACAAAATACTAATTAATTGCTCTCTCCACACCTTAGTTCCAAACATCGATGAATACTTTATTATTATTATTTAGACGGATACAAGTCAAATTGACTCATCAAGTAACAAAGTGTAGGAAAATTTTATTGAAAACAGTCGGGCTTGTTGTTAACCCTCAAGAAAACATAACAATCAATGAGCAATTGGTCGCAGCTTAAATCAGGTGTTCGTTTACGCAATACATGCCGAATAAACCAGATAAGTTGGACGTCGAATTCGGCACCAAAACAGTTGAATTGTCAAGTCCAAGTGTCATGCGAAAGAAATTGAAGTAAGGCAGTCTGTGATAAATGTAATAAAACAAGTAAGAACATCTTTACAAATCTGCGGTTGTCCATTGGCTGAATAGAAGAAGAAGAAGAAGAAATAAGAACATTATGGTCGGGCGAGGTCGGCCATTAAATACCCTACACCACATTGTCTAGCACAACTGTTATTTTTGTATGAAATTACTATTGTAGGTCAATTTTCATCACCACAGATTAAAATTGAGACTTCTCTACTTTGCCAAGAAGCAATTTTCCTGTAAATCCTTGTTAGGGTAAGATCCAGAAAATAGGCCGAGATGGCACGGTTAATTTTTTGATGTGAATTACTACTATGATACAAATTTCATCAAGAAAATTATACCTTTTTGTCGTACGAACTTCAGTTTTCGTTATATAAGAGGGGATTCAAAAATTGCCCCAGCCGTCCAAAGTTTCCATACCAATTTAGAATGCCGAAGTACTACTACTCAGCCACATTTGCCGAGAAATTTTGAAAATTACAATTTTTCCCATGTAACGAGTTTTCAGAATAGGACGCTATATGGCGAGTGGTCGAAAAAGTCGACGGATCCGAACCATTTTCAATAGCATTTGTCCTTGGGTCAAAACATGACATCTGTGTCACCAAAATTCATGGAAATATCTGAAATATTTACATGGACAGACACCAGATGGACAGACGGACAGACAGACGTAGATTAATTCAGACTATGATTCTGAATCTATCGGTATAATAAAAGGTGAGTGGGTATCTTAAATCCTTCTTCGTGTTACATACGATCGCACTAACTTAATATACGCTGTACCACAAGTAGAGTAGGGTATAAAAATCTACGAAAAACGGTGAGTGGGTATCTTAAATCCTTCTTCGTGTTACATACGATCGCACTAACTTAATATACGCTGTACCACAAGTAGAGTAGGGTATAAAAATCTACGAAAAACGTATTTTGAAAAATATTTTGAATAAAGTTGCTTTAAAATCAAATTCCATTTTGTTTGCAAAAATCGTCAATTTTGATCAATCTTTAAGTTGATTCATATCAGGTATAAGATATATATATAGCCAACATGTCGGTTAATCTAGTGTTAAATACAATGTTTTTTCTTATACTTCGCCACTTGTGAAAATCATTTAAAGGTGAATTTAAGAAGCTACAAGAATTACAAAGTATGCACTAAAGTTTCATTAGTGCATAGTTTTGAAAACATCAAACGAATCTGTTTGGCTGCATATATAGCAAAATCATTTTCAAATATAACGGCTCATTTAATTAAAAACTTTCCTTAACTATTTTTACTTTTAATTATGAACATTTTATATATCAATTATGAAAAATATTCCAACAATTATATCCTTTCTACACTTGCTTGTTGTTCCGCAATATTTTCTTTTCTCTTATATACGTAACTGACTATGAACATTAGTGGCGTTTTTACAGCCACACCTTAAAGTATACTTTATAAAACTTTTTATTTATTATCAATAAAGGATAAGCATATACATGACTGCTGGTTCGTTTGTAACACGCAAGAGGAAATAAACGTCGGTAAGGTGAGAATGTTTTTGATTAGCGCAAATATTTAACTTTTTATCGTTTATTTCTAATCATTTTTTGTTCGATTGCAAAAATGCATAGAATAAAAATATTAATGAGTAGGCTTCGATTTTCGATTTAAATTTCATAGAGTGCTTAAGACCCGTTTAAATTACATCAATGACTCAAGGACTTGTTGAAGATTTGAAAAGCTGTTGTCATGGATTAGATAAAATGGATTAGCCCTTTATTATTTCTTCTCACAATTTATCAGGTGAAGAGTACGCAAAATTCATCTAAAGTCGAAAAATTTCTTATTCGTTTTATTTTCGTTTGGTTGTTCGCTGCCCAAGCATGTCCTTACTGAAAATTATTGCTAGCAATCACTTTAATTGAATACACAGTGAAATTCAATTGCCTGCCATTGACGTTAAATTCCATTTGGAAAGAGTTCTCTAAGCACTATACTACCAGCCAGCAACAAAGAATGTGTTAACTGTGCTATGGCGTATGCAGTGGCAAGAAGTAAGAGCATGTATATATTGAAAACAAGATACTGACGTATTGATATCGCGCTCACACTAAAGAATATCAAAAAAAATTAAAATTTTTCTCAATATAAAAAACAAGTAAGAACTTTGTAGAGAGCCACGATCCATCAGTTAATCATTTGTCGACTTATCATTGTCTGAATAATGCGTTAAATGAGAAATGGTCGAACACGTTACCCGATCTGAACCAATTTCAACAACGTTCCTCCATCAGAATATCTCAAAAATTGCGACCTGTAGGTTGAACACAATCGTACGGACAGAAGGACAGACGAGCATTTAATTCAAAAAGTGACTTGGACTCGATCGGTATAATAAAGCGAGTGTTTGTCTTAAGTGCTTCTGGGTGTTGGACAGAAGGACAGACAAGCATTTAATTCAGAAAGTGACTTGGACTCGATCGGTATAATAAAGCGAGTGTTTGTCTTAAGTGCTTCTGGGTGTTGGACAGAAGGACAGACAAGCATTTAATTCAGAAAGTGACTTGGATTCGATCGGTATAATAAAACGACGGTCTGCCTAAATGCTTCTGAGTGTTGCATTCATCCTCAAAAAGTTAATGAACCTTTATACCACAAGTTTTTCATAATAAATATAAACAACTGCGATATTTATTAAATTTTCACTCCAAATGAATGACAAAATTTTTTTATATTTTCATATAACTTACGAAAATTAAAAAAAAAAAAACTATTTCTATTTTTCTATTAGCAGACCTTGATACGTTTTGCATTATGACTTTAACTGAGTAGCGAGAGAGAGAGAGGTCAAGGATTGGAAGGAAGGTTTTACAATTGCAATTTTCATTAAATGAGTTATTTATTTAAATGTCCCTGTAGATTATAAAGCTATTGGTCGGAATGCTTTCAGATTTCCTCTTTTCTTCTAATTTTTAGTTCTTTTTAAATGGCGTCCATAGTCATAGTTGATGTATAGCTCTTCGCTAAATGAATCTATGCCGATTTCTTCAGACTTTTTTAAAAAGAAAAAGTAGGCAGGCGGAGAATAAAAACTCTTGACTCTTGACCTTATCCTTATGGAAATGCTTGTTGATTCAGATCTATAGGTATTATATGTGTAGTGCCTTACACATGTCCTAAACTTTCCTTTCATAGAAGCACAGCAAAAACGTTTATTTTATTTGGGGTTATGTGTCGTACAAGGTCGTACTATATTTCAAGTTGTAGATATGTAAAACTCAGACGTGAAACCGTATATCTTTCTAAACCCTTCATATTTGTTCTCGGACTTGGTCTTGCGGTTGCTTTAACCCCAATTTTCGATGGTTATAATCACCAGGATTACAGAATGATAATACTTCGGTATCGAGACGATAGGGAAATACAAGAAAGGGAAAAAATAATTAAGGAGTAGAAAACCAGGTCACTCAGTTCCTCAATTTATATAGTGAAGGCTGTTTTCAAGAAGTCAATATTTCGACGATAAATTTTGGCGTATTTTTGATACAAGTTCCATCAATGGGATAATCTCGCCTTGTATTATGATTATAGTGCAGGTTGAAGCATAGCCGGCGAAATGGGTGAGTTATTGAGAAGAACTTGGAAAAAAAGCACTACTTTTGGACGCCTCCGAGGCATAGTTTTGAATTCACAGATCCATTTCTTTATATTAATTTTACTGCATTTTTGTTACTCACTAAGAAGCGAAACAACTCGAAAGTGATGGGAGTGAAATGGTTCATCTTTTCACAGTTTTTTGACGGCTACTGAGATTGGTTGTGACCCTTGTACAGGCAAAGGATTGCTTGATTTTCGCTATGAATTTATGCATAGTCTGTTAACGACTGAGTTGAGTTGTTTTCTTTTCGGAAATGGATCCTCGATTTTATCACTCGGATAAGTAGGCTTACTTTTACAGTTAAAAATACCTGCCTTAACGGTTGTATCATAGAGTAAAACTATCTCATGGTCAAGTATACTTTGCATAATACTTAAGTAAATATGCGTATATACGGTTCGAATATTATTTCGCTATAGCCAAACAACATCTGGTGATTATAAATATCGTAAAGAGAAAATTGTAAGAGTATGCAAGAAGTGTTCGTTGCGGAAGATAAATCAAATGGAATTTTCGAAATTCTTGATTCGAAAAAAAGCAAAAAAAATTGTTTTACTTGTGTAGAATTGAAAGAATAAAAGAGATAACAGATATATGTAATAATTGATTAAATCGAAAAACATTTTTTGAAACACTCCGCAGAAAACATGTTTTTTCATGAAATTCCAAATCTTTGATTCGCCAGCGACGCAAATATAATAAAATTGACGAAAAGCTATAAAATAAAATACTTGACAAGATATGTTTCCAAACCTAAACAGTATATTTTAAGTGTATTAAGTTCATCAAAATGCTTCCAAACTTGAAAAATGTTCTTTCCCCGATCACTGGACTCAGCTCTTCGGCTATTCTCTGTTAACCATATTACCTTTTAGCTATATTTTACTAAGCATGTTCATTTCTATGTTAACCATATTACCATTCAGCTACGTTTTACTAGGCATGTTCATTTCAATGCTAAACATATCATCTTTTAGCTATGTTTTGCTAGGCATGTTAGTTTCTATGTTAACCATATTGCCTTTTAGCTATATTTTACTAGGCATGTTAGTTTTTATGTCAACCATATTAACCATAGTACCTTTCAACTATGTTTTACTGGGCATGTTTATTAAGGTGTTAACCATATTGTCTTTTAGCTATATTTTACTAGACATGTTAATTTCTATGTTGACCTTATTATCTCTTAGCTACGTTCTCCTAGGCATGTTAATTTCTATGTTAACCATATTGCCTTTTAGCTATATTTTACTAGGCATGTTTTTATACGTTAAACCTTTTAGCTACATTTTGCTAGGCATGTTAAATTCTATGTTAACCATATTAACCATATTACCTTTCAGCTATGTTTTACTGGGCGTGTTGATTACTATGTTAACCATATTGTCTCTTAGCTACATTCTCATAGGCATGTTAATTTCTATATTAACCATATTACCTTTCAACTATATTTTACTAGGCATATTAATTTCTACGTTAACCTTATTACCTTTTAGCTATGTTTTACTAGGCATGTTAATTACAATCTCCTTGCTTTTCCCGCTTTCCCGTGTTGGATGTGGTATTTTATAATCGACTTTATCACAAAAATTATGCATTAAGGGGCTCACATATGTTTGCCAACTATCCATTTCGGTTTTTATTATGTTCTCAATGAAATTTATTCTTTTTATTTTCGGAATGTATTTGAGACGTTTTCTCTAAAAGTGGTGTAAGTTCATCTTTGACAAACAGTTAATTAATTATAACAATGAATGCAATCTGCTATGAGCTTTCTATCTGCTAACAGCTCAAAAACAAAAAAACAAAAAAACAGAAGAAAATCTTGAAAATTTTCATCATTTTGTCAATATATATTAAGTAACTTCCGGTGCAAGTAAGTAGAACTTATTTTTTACCCACCACAAGTCTCCAAAACAAAAGAGTTTTTGCTTTCACTAAATAGATGAGGATTCAGTTACGTCTTCTGTCAACTGCTTTATGTGGCGAATGTTACATTCAACTATTTTTTTTAACCTCTGAAATGGCGAGTCAAAAAGTGCATCTTCGACATGTAATGCTTTGGGAATTTAAGCAAGACAATAGCGCTAAAGCGACAGCTGTAAAAGTATGCAACGTATAACTGAAAACTGATCGGGCAGTTAGAAATTGGTTTGTAAAATTCCATTCTGGCGATACGAGGGCGGGGCGTCCTTCAGACTTTGACAACAATCTTTTAAAGGCAATATTGGAGAAAAATCCACGCCAATGATCAACAAGAGTTATAGCAAAAAGGTTGAATACCTCACAATCAACTGTTAGATAAGTCCAGCAACTGCAAAGAATGCAAGAGAAACTCTATGAAAAGTGTCCTGCACTCGTCAGTCGCGACGATAGGAAAAAATTCTTGAGGTTGGATGATCTGTTTTACTATACCCACCTTGCTCCCCGCGCCATCCGCCACCATAGCCTACCACCTTTTCTGTTCCTTACAAAACAGTTCGAATGGAAAATCCTTCTATTCTAGAGAACAAGTGAGTCAGGCTGTCGGAGATTTCTTCCAATCCAAATCCACCATTTTTTTAAAAGGATGGAATTGATAAACTGCCAGGATGATGGGAGGAAGGCATACATAATAATGGCGAATACCTAATAAATTAATATAATTTTCTTGTTCAATGAAAACAAAATAAATATCTGATGACACCACGGAAATTACTTATAACTCCACCTAATAAATTGCTGACGTAGGTAAAGTTAAAAAATTAGAAATCTTTCTGAAATCAACAAAAGTATTAATTTCTTCTAACTAAACCGATCACATTATAAACTTAAGTAACTCTATGAAGAAATGAACTTACAATACTTTCAAAGAAAACGGGTCCTTTATTAAATAAAAAAAAAAAACAAACCCTAAAATTTATAAACATTTAAACTGTGTAACTATGTAAAGATTTGACATTTTTATAAGTTTTGTTGCTACGAAATACATAAATAAATAAATAAATTGACATTGAAAAATAACTCAGTAAGTGAATAAGAAAGTACTCCGGACCAGGCCGAATATAATTTTTATCCAACTTGATGTAGTTATTCATTTCTTGCTTAATACAAACTATCTTTCAGGATTCTTTTAGTACTTATTTGTTGATATACCCGTTGGCTGGAAATCAATATACACACAACATACAATTCTCTTTTTATACGATTTTTTTACACGAATTTGATTTAACACGAGTTCAAAAGAAAGAAAATTTCTTTTTTTACATGAATTATTTTGTTTTAACACGATTTTATATTTATGAATTTCAGATATAATTCCCTTTTTCCAAAGTAGAAGTTAT
Source organism: Glossina pallidipes (assembly GCA_000688715.1). Lineage (NCBI taxonomy): Eukaryota > Metazoa > Arthropoda > Insecta > Diptera > Glossinidae > Glossina > Glossina pallidipes. The sequence continues at coordinate 1,238,580 of KK499830.1, forward strand.
TTTTTATAAAATATTTAATGAATTAAAATGTCTAAGCGCGAAATAAATTAAGTGAACTCTAACAAGAACTTTTTAATATTGTTTACACCTAATTCTCTTTTTACACGAATTTTTTTTACACGTATTTTTTGGGAACGTATCTGTCGTGTAAAAAGACAATTAGGTGTATATAAATTTCACCGCACCATTCATATCGTTTTTACACACCGGTGGAGTTAGCAGGCGATACGCAAAAATTTTTCAAGAATTTTTTAAAAACAACTTTGCTTTCTGTCATCTTAATGGTGGAAAAAATTTCCCGCACAAAACGTGTGCAGGTACACGTATGCTCAAATTTTGTAAATTGCAAGTCGTTTTCTGCTGCGTCTTTTTTTTAGTTAAATATTCTCTATAAACAAACAGCTTCTAGCACTTTTTTTCATTTCTTATTAGAATTACATGAAGAACAATTTTATATACTTTCTTTTATTTCTTCAAAGATTTTCGTAGATATTTTTGATAAAATTTCCAATAATAATAAATTTTTTAGTTAGTTTTATGCTTCTCTATTTTCTCTTTAAGTCCCATTTAACACCTGTTGTATAAGAGAAAGATTTCACCACCACTTAAAAACCCATCAAATTAGAGTCATTTCGAATTTGCCAAAAAGAAAGGGTATTTTTCCGGCTTCCAGGTTAGAAAATGTGAAGAAAATTTCAAAAATTTTAAAAACACACTACGACACGTTATATTAAGCAGTTAGCGTAACAAAATTAAATCATTGACCATCTTTCGCGCGTATTTTCTTTATATGTCCGTAAAAGGCTTATATCGAGATTTTCAGCGGAAGAAAATTGAAAAGTTAAATGTGATAGTGTTTGCTATGCGTATGAAGTGAGTAAACTGATGATTGCTGCTATTGACTTGATGGAGGGAAGAACATTGCTCTCTGCTTCTCTGTGAAGAGAGCAAACAGCAGATAAATTGAAACAATATTAGCTAACAAGAACGTTAAGAACGGAGTAAATGGAAAGTCTAAACAAACGAGCAACAAACATAATTATATGGCGCAATGTGATTGCAAAATATATTCAAAAGATAATAAAACAGAGGATATGTAATAAATAAAAAACAATAAAAAACAATAAAAAATAAATATGGAGAAAAAATATATATGATTACATAGGCGTATGATTGCCTATGTGCCTTATGCTAAAAATTATCTTTTCTTCACATATGAAAGCTTACTCTCTCCGCGGGAACTCTTATACGCAAAGATATCTAGAAATTAAATCCATCTAATCCCAGCTTTGTATATGTCAAATCGTTATTTGGGACCAATTCCCATAGTAGACTACTAGAACTTATTGTAGGAAAGAACATTTGAAACTTGTCGCCATATAAAATCTTATTTCTGTTAGTAGAAACTTTTATAGAAGGACGGATTGGAAAAGTTGTCCCAAATCCAAATTTTCCTCTTATTTTCCATTAATATACTTTTTTCATATAACGACTTTTTCAAAAATTGACCTTATACGGGAAGTGATCATAAAAATTCTTTCATCCAATTAATTCATTTTCAAAAGCATTCGTTCTTGGCCCAAAACATTTGAATTGAAATAATTTGAAAATTATGATAGGCTGACCGGACAGACAGAAAGACGAACATATTTATATCGATTTAGAGAATCATTCCGAATCGATTGGTGGAATGATTGACGGGCTTATTCCAACTCCCTACATACCATAACTGATGTTGGGCGCGACTATTATTGAAATACGAATGAATTGAAATTTTTTTTATTTATATATTTACTATAGTATTATTTATTATTTTTTTTTTTTTTTTGCTATTTATATCCAGGATCGTCTGTCAAAAGCCATGGCAGCCTTAACATTACGTTATGGGAATAACTTTCGTTCAAATATTTTGCGAGATCTTGTAAATCATGACGAAACACGGTGTTTTTAAAATTAACTCAAAAAGTTTTGGAAGTAGATGCTATGAGAAATCCCAAGCCTACCTACAGGCAGTTAATAGTTCGTGATTCTTGCTAAACTTAGTATTGCGAATTATGCATATAGAGACGGAAAATACAACTATTTACAGTAAAGCCACGTTGAGGTGAGTCCGTGCGTCTTGCACCACTAACATCCACAAAACTAATATAGAACTAGCTTCGGATTACTTTTCAAGTGTATAATCATTCATTAAAACGCTGTTGGTCGATCTAATGAGACCTCCAACAGCAACCGCGCAAATCGCAGTTACGAAACTACATTTGATCATTTCTAATAATTGTTTTTGGCTTTTTATTTCTTTTTATTATTATTTTTCATAATTTAGCCGAAGCAATCAGTTCTAAAACTAAAGTCTTAAAGCACTAGCTGGCTATCAGATTTTTTTTTTTATTTCTTTGACGCACACTTTCGTTCGCGAATGAAATCGTTATTCTCTATGAAAAAGAGAAGTTGTTTGTATAATTAACGATAATTTCACTTACGATAAATTTTAATTTTTTTTTTTTTGCATAGGTCAACTTTATTCGTTATTTTTTGATAGAAAATCTGAACAGTTGTGTAATTTTGGCTTTAAAGCAATCGTTTTAAGACGGTAGAAAATAGTCGGAATTGGTAGCTTTGCAAATAGAGTCAATTTCAGATATAACGCCCTTTTGCCCTGTTTGCCTGTTCGGTGACTTTTTGTTTTTTATCCGCCATAAAAAGATGGGGTCACATTCATTTTGTCGAAGCGTTCTAGCGTCATCCAGAAGTAAACTTCAGAGACACCGTACAATACGTACGTCATCAATCAGTATGAAATTCCGTCATGTCTGCATAAAGCATTCTCCCTTGCAGGCTCGTATTAAGGATAGGCGAAATCGGTCATAAGAAGCCTACTGTCAAATATAAACTATAAACATCGCTGCTTTTTGGGGCTTAAAGAGTAAAACAAAGAAAAACTGAAAAAGAATCGGGCATGTTCGTCTAGCATTATTATAAAGTATCAAAATTTCGTTTTTATTTTGATTTTTTTTTTTTTTTAGTTACAGACCGCGGGTATAAAACGCTTGGCCACAGCTTGATATAATTTTGTTACTTGTTATTATTATTACCCGATAGAATTAGACAAGGAATTGATTTTTCTGTCAGCAGGTGCGTTCGTTACAAGCAATTAAAACCAACAGCTGGTTGAATTTTTTCAATATTGTACCATAACGGTGAAGAGGAGAAGTTAATTTGCGAAAAAAAAAAATGTAAAATTCTGTAGAATTTTAGGAAAAAGTAAAACAAGGAAATAGCGACTACATGTTGGAAAAGTTAATGACTTGAAGACGATTTCGTTCCAAGAATTTAAAGGCAACTGAGAAAATGCCGACCAACAGTCATTGACTATCTTATTACACCTAATATACGACGCGTCACTTTCATGCGTGAAAGGCTCTTTCGCACCAGGCCATTAAATTGTATGGATTATCGATTAGGTACAAGTATCTTAAAAATGTTCTCAATTACTTACTTTTGCCGCGATGTTAAGCTTGGATCGGACGTTTTGCGTTGACTTCGATTGCGTTTATGAGATAAACGTTCTTTATATGATTCCGAACGATTAACTGAAACTGGAGCACTTTTGTTCTGTTGATGTTGTTGGTGTAAACTGAAAATAATAACAATTTAATAACACATTTGACGCACACATTTTATTTGTTTTAATCATCCGTACCGTTCACGTCGGGCATTATTAGATTCAACTGCGTCCTGCGCATTTAAATCATTTAGAGCTCCGATTACACCGGCAGGAGAAATTCCGCCACTCGCAGTACCACTTGTTGACCCCATCGATAAATTGGAGGTAATTGAAGGGATGGCCATACCGTCAGGACCAATGCTACAAGAGAGTGCAGTGGAAACACCGCCTCCAATGCCAGCAACCGCTGTTGCACCCATACTTGCCCCATCGGCCCCATGAAAGGAGCTTTGTAAATCACTTGTATTAAGGTGAGCAGACGTATTGCTGTTCGATCGTATCGAGAGATTAACTCCATCTGGTCTGCGGTCTGAAGGTTGCCGTTGTATGGAAGTAGAGTGTAAACGTTCTGAAAAGACATGGGGAGATGTTAATGTTAAAAGGCTGACTCGAAATTTTCTCTTCAAATTTGATGGAAGACAAGACGGAAATGCATTTCAAAAGAAAATTGACTTAGTTTTGTTTTTTTTTTTTAATCTCACCAAAGCTTAATTGCTTGTAGTATGACGGTCTATTGGATGAATCTACAACGCTTGCTGAACCGCCAAATGATTTACGGTTTTTAGCGGCCTTATTAGCAGCTTTACGATTTCTATAATTAGTGGTTGTTTCGTTTATTTTTGCCGCCATTCGGGATGTCAGTGACGGCGTAGATGCCTTTTTATTCTTTTCGTCTGTAACTAAAACTAAGTCCTCACTGTTGTTGTTGGGCTTTTGTTCATCGACTTCATCGCACGAATAGAAAGCTTCATCTTCGTAATTGCCGCTGCTTTTACTGCTATCCGAACTGTGCCGATGAGTTTTTCCAATACTTAACCTACGAGTACTGTTTTGGACAGTGTTCTTCTTTTTCTCCTTACTGATCGGTGGCTTAGAGGAATCACAACTATTATTGTCCTTACAGTTGATGCTATCATAAAACGAATTTTTAATGCTTTGTTTCTTAACCAAAACAACGTTTCGCTCGGCTTCGGGATCATGGTCCTTAGGTGTCTGAGCTACCATGCTATCTTGGGGATATTTGAGGGCAATCGGCATCGGTTTACAAGTGGCTGCCACTTGCATAACCGATGAAGCCGCTTCCGAAATCGATCTTTGACGTATTAAAGCCAACTCATCCGTGTTCAGAAATTTTCGATTACTTAGTACAAATTTTACCAAAGTCTGTAAATTAATATTTGAACCCGTGCGTGAACTTTTTTTTGCCTTTGCCTTAGCATCTTTGGCGGAATAATTTTGCGACTTTCCCTCGTCGAAATGATCAACCGTGATCGTACTAATTTTACGATTACTTCGTGACCTCTTGACACTCTCCCTCTTATCCATATCGATTTTTGTTTTAGAAGAGCTTTTCTCTACGCGATTATTGCGGTATTTAGGATCGACGAGTAAAATTTTTTCTTTGACACTATGAGAAGAATTATTTTGCGAATTATGAGCACTACTCTTCCCTTCTTTGTCGTCATCATCTTCTGAAGTGTCAGAATCCAGATCATCATTCTCGTTCCCATCACTTTCGCTTAGTGATAATGTTTTAATAGCAGTGCTACCTTGTATTAAAGGTTTACAGTTTTTTCTTTCATTTACCCCGGTTGCGTTATCAGAAATGTTGTAAGCATTTTTAGGGAATTCACTGCTGGTTCTTGGATTTGAATTTTTCAAAAGTTTCAATGAGACTTTTCCATCCGAACCTTTATGTTGTGGATAAGAGTTTGGCATCTTTTCTCGGGCTTTAGCTGTATTTTTGCTTGATCTTAGAACATGTGGCGTGGTTTTCGGCTTTGAAGAATCCACTTGTAAACGCTCTTCATCTGCTTTGTTTATTTCGTCAGTTTCTTTCAGCGATGAGCAACTTGGTTGTGATTGCAATACTAAATGGGGACTTTTCATCCTTTTACGCGCTGATTTAGGTGTCTGCCCCGTTAGGTTTCTATGCCTAAGGCTGGAACGACGGAATTTTTCAAATTTTGACGCTGGCTCATTTGCGGTTATATGTTGTAAATCTGTCGCTAACTTATTAACTGCACTATCTACTACGTCCACTTCTGCCGTGGATGTATGAGACGTATTGTTATTATTTCCGGAGCGGAACCACATATTAAAAGGTTGTAATTTTCTTAACCTATTAATAATTATTTTAGTTTCTTAATCTTACTGCATAGTTGATCATCGTTGCATTACTCTTGCTCAATACATAGTATAGCAAGCAACACATCTATTTTTATAATTCACTTTACATCCATCACATCATCTATTAATTTTTTAATTTCCTCTGTAGAAATGTGTAGCAAAAATCCCAGAAAAAGTATATTCTTGATAAGAGAGAATTCTATTCAATTGTCAATATCTAGATCTGATGTCGCAAGAAACCAAATAGCAATGCATAGCGTACCATATTTAGTAAATATATGACGTGTAATAATTCTTAGTAAATCAAAGTTTCTCTCGGCCTGGAAATGGACTCAGGAAAACTGGCAAGTCACTTGATCCCTCGAATGTCAGATCGATTTCAATCTTTTCTATCCTCTCGAAGACCTTTGAAAGTATAATTAAGGAACAAACTATCAATGACCTTGACAATAATTCCATACTCTCTGAGTCTCAGCATGGTTTTGGAAAAGGTTGTAGCACTACTTCTCTATTACTGACTGACTATTGACTTCAATGCGACGTCGTACAGTAAATGATAAGCATATCTCACCGTTATTGCCGCTGAATCAACCTAAGGCCTCTACAAGGATGTCGCTTCTACTTTTGATTCAAAAACTATTCGAAATCAGCTGTTGCTCTGATAGACTTCTATAGAATCCTACCTCTCCGATCGTTTACATTTTGTATCTGTGTATGTCATCAAGTCAGAAGGTTAAAGATACGCAGTGGTGTGCCTTAGGGCTCGATCATTGGCCCTTTACTCTTTACCTAACTTCGTGTAAGGCCTAAGCATTTGCTGATGATTTGCAGATTTTATTTGCCGAGTTGCTAATTTCGAAGAGTATCAAGTTAAGATTCACTACGATTTGGACCGCATTTCTCACTGGGTGGTTGCGAAAAAACTTCGAGGTGAATTGGGGTAAAACATTTGCGAGAATGTGTCGACTCTCGAATCTGAATCTGAACTTGAAATGCCTGGGAGTGATTATCGATAATAAGTTATGCTTTGATGCACGCATAAGTTCCCCATGCTCTCGGGTGAATTTTTTACCTAGAAAGTTTAATACCTTGAACGTCTATACGCCTATTCCAATCAAGATAAGAGTGGTCAAAGTTTTAATTATGCCATTTATATTTTCTTCCCTGGAAGTTTGCAGTTCCAAGAATACTTCGAACCTGGGGAAATATACGTAATCCTATAGTTAAATATGTACTTTCCTTGGGCGGTATGACCATATTTTAGGTTATGTTCTACGGTTTCTACGATGTTCTTTAGTTAATCTTATTAAAGTTGGACTTTTCCTTAACCTCTACAATATTAGCCTAAGGCAGAAGCCAAAGGAGCTTTCTAATCTCTTTTCTTTCAGTATGTCAGTTCGTAATAACCTAATGTTGTTTCCTCGAGTTACGTACTCTTTGGCCAAACGCATTCAGGTACGAGTTATAAGAGCTTGTAATTCCCGAATTCCATTTAGATGCTCTTATCTTACTTAGAAACATACGCTTGTAACCTTCTCCACTAATGATGAGATAAGCTAGTTACTTAGTATTGGCTTGGAGGTGTGATTGTGATAGGCGTTATTTCCTTGCATACTAGTCTAGTTACCTTCTTGGCTTATGTCCTTTTTATTTATTTTTCTTTTGTTTTTGTTCTCTTTACCTTCAATTTAAAAACATTTTGTATTATTTTACTTTATTATCGCACCCACGGTAGACATTCTAAACTGTTATTATAGGCCTTAATGGCTTCGAGGTGACATAAGTGTCAATAAATAAATAGTCAGATTTTTGCTTTGGCTCTATTTTCTCACACTTAAGTTGTTTGGCTTGTGGCAAAAATATTTCCCTCCCTCCACAAATATATGCAAGTAAATTCACTTTGTTGCTTTTGCCTTTGTACGACTAGGAGATATTCATGGTGAGAGAATTTATATATATATAGTAGGTTTTTTATAACCTTTAACACAAAAAAAAAGTAGATAAGAAAGATTGTGAACTTTGCTCAGGACAATCACCCAATCACAAAGTCAGGGCAAATTTGATGCAATAACTCTTCAAGGAATCTAGATAACAATATGCATTTTTTTTAGTAAATCCAGTTAATAAAAATTCCTGAGAAATAATGATAAAAACTCATTTAAATATTGGAATTTAAAATATTTTGATTATTAGAGTAAATAGTATTCTCTTTCAGTTCATAAAGAGAACATAAAATATGTTTAGTTTATTGCTAAAAATAACGCTGCATGTGCTTACTTAACTTACGATCCTCATCGGGATGAGTTAAAATAAAATTTCGTATAAATATTATGTGCTTGCATGTATTTTGATCATTTTTTTTAACCTCAAAAAGGCATTTACTGAGAAAAATTGCTGCAATCAAAATACACGCAATTCCCTTTTTACACGTATTGTTTGGGAGCGTGTCTATCGTGTAAAAAGAGAATTAGGTGTACTTTCCGTTTTCCGTAGGGTAAGACATATATTTGGCCACAGATAATGTCCACGTGCAGTTGAAAGTTTGCTTTCCAAATTTATATGACGAAAACTTTGTTCAGAGCATCGATTTGATCGATTTGAATAAATATATAAATTTAATGCTCTAACTTTGAACTATAGAGATATAATTTTCAGATTTTTTCCCTATTAGTTTTCATTATAAGCAGAATCTTATTTGGCAGCAAAAAGTGTGCTTTTGATTTTTGTTTGACTTTAATAAGATTAACAAGAATCGCATTAGACATAGTTGCGAAATATGTTCAAATCTAAGCCTTTGTTAATGGATGATTTTGTTTCTACACTGATGCAAAAAGTACTCTTCTTACTAACTTATTTAATGTGTGTATGTTTTTCAAAACAACTCTTAAATCCATGGTAAACGTGATTATAAATTCGCCCCTTTGTTCAAATAAAATTCTTACCATTGTTCGTCGCTTGATCTACTTAATGAAACATTTATTCGGGTCATTTTAATATTGTTACCTACGCTTCTGTGTTAATTGTAGGCGTGTCGTTTCTTTCAAATTCTTTTGCAAATTTGTAAACGATATGTTCCTTTTGGCTAACGTAAGAATGCTTACCACAAATACTACACAGTCGGACAGACAGACAGATGGATAGACAAACAGACGGACATGTTTAGATGCATTCCAAATTTAAAGCTGTCTAAGAAATTATGTCTGTCCATCTGTCTGTCCAACTGTGTAGTATTTGTGGCCAAAATTCTGCCGTCTGCGCCTACAAATTTGCAAAAAAATTTTTAAGTGACCCAAATTTTTCAAGGGCCCACGCCTATGTAGTTTATTTTGAAAGTACAAAAAGCCAGGCGCACCCACTCCATATTATAGAGCATGAAAAATTAGTTCGTTTTTTTTATTTTTTTTGGCATTTTTACGATAACGGTGACGGGTATAAAAGATTTGATCACGACGGAATATAATTTGCTTAATTGGTTTTTTTTTTTGACTGAATTTACTGCTTAAATATTCAAGAACGTTATAAAAGTATGTATGTGTGGTCAAAAGTTGATGCTATCCGAACCGAACAGCCCCATTGCGGGTAATTGAAACTCTAAAGGTCTCTTCTGCGAAACTATGTTTTTCGAATTTGTCGTTTCGCTTGCTTAACTTTCGTTCGTTAGATTTTTTATGTTTTGCTAACAGATTCCAACACTCACCAGACTTAGTTTATTGACCCATACACACTAAACATATCTGGTTTCTCAAGTGTAGTTTAGGCCCTTAGCTTATAGGGATTGTCTAACTGTCTGGAGGGCACCGGTTACGCTAATTTAATACGCGTGTCATACGACACCATCAAGACCATCATCAAAATGGTGTACCCACGATAAACCACGGTGACGGTTACGCACAATTAACCTTTGTGTCATCGGGCACCGTGAGGTTAAACTGTAAATGCAGTGTACCCCCGTTAAACCATTAAAGACATTTATCACTTAAATTTCTTTTCTTCCTCTTTCTCTTAACTTTTTTATTTATTTCGTAAATTTTTTTCTATTTCTACACCTGCAGTAAATGACTTAAACCTCCTAACATGTTTGTACTTATTGTTCATTCTTCTTGCAAATGAATCGAAATAAAACGTAAATAGAACTCGGCGATGATTAGTTCATGAAAATAAACTTTATCTACATGCGCATATCGATCTTTTTTCGAAAGTATGAAATCATTTAATAATGTCCGAAATATTAAGTGATAAGCAAGCGATTATTGCAAATATGTCCACGAAATTAACATTGTTGTAGACACATATCGACAAACAGTAATGACTAGCGTGATGTGTGAAAATAGGGCAACACATCAAACCACATTGCAGCTGTAGAATATGGTAATGTGATTGTATGAATGCTTCCAATGAATGCCTGTCCAAAAATCGAAACATTCTTAATGGAATCTTAATAACCTACAACACTTGTGGTAAGTCTATGAATGTTACGCTTTACAAGGATTTAAAACCGATCATCTTTTGTGATGACAAAATCGATTCAGCATCATTTCATCTGAATAGATATAAACATATTTGCCAATGTATTTTAGCCGTAGTATCAATGCTTCGAGACAAGGACAAACGCTATTGAAATGGATAGATCCAGCCATTTTTATGCCCACTTGTTATATGACGTCATAACTTGAAAAAGTCATTATGTAAAAAAAAAAAAAAATTTGCGAGCAGTTGTTGGCAAAAATGACAAATTAGTGTTTTAAACAAATATGAAAAATTTCAAAGGAATTGAACTAAATTTGGAATCCCTACATGCGTTTTTATAATAAAAAAAAAAAGTAAGAAAATAAGATTCCGTGGTGACCGAATCTTTTATACCCATCAACGTTATCCTAAAATAGACAAAAAATAAAAGAACTACATTTTCATATTCGCTAATATGGAGTGGGCGTGGCTGATTTTTTCTAGTTTCAAAATAAAAGTTTATGTCGTAGAGGCATGTGGGGATCTTCACTTTCGCTAGCGAAGGAATCCTTACTACAAATACTATAAAGCTGCGTCAACAGACAAAAGGACGGACGAACAAACAAGTATGTTTAGGTGTAGTCCAAATTTGAAATTAGCCAAGACTTTATATATATTACGGGGTTTTTGAAGCTTGTTTCTGTGCGTTATAAAGGTATTGAAAAAATGATTAAGTTTTGATACACTATAATACTGAGCAAGCGTGGCCAATTTTTTCCATTTTTGTGCACAATCGCTACAGCATCGCCCATAGAATATGAGTTCACATTTTTGTAGATTTATCTGCTACAGTTTATAAGTAATGAATAAAAAACCAATATTTCATTCCCTTTGAAAAACAGAGGTGTTCTTAGTTTACGTAGTAATGTGGGCGTGTCCTTCGATCGATTTAGTCCATTTGCAATACCAACCTGTGTGCAAGAACTTCCAGTGTTTCTGCCAAATTTGAAGTCGATAACTTCGTTTTTGTGGCCAGGAGAATGCTTACAACAGCACAGATGGACAGACACGCAGACAGACAGATAGGTAGACTGGTGTGCTTAAATCGGTTTAGAGGTTGATTCTAATTAAGAATATATATCCTATGGTGAGTCTCTGGTGCTTCCGTCTGGGCGTTGAAAACGTTTTGACAAAATGAATATAGCCTCCATCGTTCGGTAATGGGTATAAAAAAAAATTTGCGAACACTTGTCGGCAAAAATGAGAAATTAGTGCATTAAATAAATGCGAAAAATTTGAATGGAATTGAACTCAATTTGGAGCCGGTACAAGCCATTTGATAGAAAAAAGGTTCAATGTTGTAACGACAACTGGCAGCATAGATTAATTACAAATTGAAATGGCAGCAAAACATAATTATTTAAATCGTGTAAGGCTTTGAAACGTCGGTGTAGACCAACTGTACCGTCTTCACTTGTTTGAATAAAAGCGAAATTGATCAGTTAAGCAGTTAGAAAATGCACTAACCGTCCTCTAATTTTCTATTATCATTATGGGCAATTATTTCTAGCTGTTTGCAAATATTAGGACAAAATTTATAAAGTTTTTGTTTTTGGTGTTGTGCATATATAAATAAATAAAAGAAAAAAAAAAAAAAAACGCAAAAAGCTTTTATAAAATTTTTCCTAAATTAATAAAATTAATAATTTAGGAAAAACACATATATAAGCGTATACACGAACGTACACATGTTTTCATATGTGCATAGGGTATAGAAAATTGCTATCGAAAATTCTCTTTAATATTTTCAAAAATAAGATGAATTGAATCATGCAACGAACGAACGAACGAACGAACGAAAGCCATTTAATGTAATTTGTGAAAGAAACATTTGCCTATTCGTTTGTAACACGTGAACTGTGCTTTTTTATTTGGAATTTTGTCTCCTCTATCTGTTATAGCTTTTGTGTACATGCCACGCATTCGATATACTCAGCATAAGCCAAAAATCATTGAGGCTATTAATAGAGCTAACGTCAGTTAGCCCTCAGTGCGAGTAAAAATTATTCAAATGAAAAGAATATGTCAAAATTTAATATCCAGAAGGCTCAACAATTCCTAGAATGCCTTAGACCACAAAAAGATTTTATGTGTACTTTTCGCCCATTCTTACTCACAGACTTTAGCGCAATCAAATATTCCCTTTCCCATTCTCTGCTGGAGATCTGGAATGATATTACAACTAACATAGCTTGCCATCTCAGTTGGACTGTTCGCTTTTTTGGATATGCACCATGGGCTTTTCGCCCATTCTTTCCTATAGATTTTAACGCGATCAAATATTCCCTTTCCCATTCCCCGTTAGAGATCTGGAATGATGTTACAACTAACCTAGCTTGCCATCTCAGTTAGACTGTTCGTTTTGTTTGATATGTTCGTGGGCTTTTGACGGACTCTTTCTCATAGATTGTAACGCGATCAAATATTCCCTTTCCCATTCCCCGTTAGAGATCTAGAATGATATTACAACTAACCTAGCTCTTGCCATCTCAGTTGGTCTGCTCGTTTCGTTTAATATGCTCCGTATCCTAAAAAAAAATTAACAAATAATCAAAGCAAACATCTAGAGACACTTAATTCTGCTGCAAGTATAAATGGCTGTCATTCACGATGTAATAATTAATTCCCCATACCAACTCGTACACTCTTGTACATAGCTAACCTAGTTTGGCTAATTTCGTTTGGCTGCCCGGTAAGGTTCTTAAGTCGAAAGCTGATTGCGATCGTAAATCGCTTTCTTGGAAGGGCACATATGTTATCTCTATAGTCCGTTTTTTTTAGTTTTCATCGGACCAGCTTCCTAAAGGTCCAGTTACAAAGTAAAAATAGGTTATTAGGTTATGGCCATAGCAGCTTCAGTGATAGTCTGAATTTTTTGCTTTCAGATCGAAATCAATTAGAGTAAGCCAAGATTTAGCCCAGACTTGGCAACACAGTGACGCGAAATATTAATTATATGGTTTTTAGTTTAGTTCACTAGTGACGTGAAGTGCGTGCAAATGTCAGACAAGTTTAATTTGGAATATATATGATATACGACGCCAGTATATGATATACGCGCGTGTGCGAGACAAGGTCCGATATATATGGGATTATTGTTAAATGAATAGATTTCCATTCTATCTTACGATCTAATCCAAGCTATCAACGTAGATATTTTACCCTCGAACTAATAGAGTAAATGTAAAAAAAGTAAATTATTTATTTATTTATTTTTTTTTAATATTTCGAAGTCTAATAACGAAAGATAACAGATAATAAATTGCTTAATAAATTGTTAATACAATTCTGTTTTCAATAATTATAAACCAGACCAAATGAAAAGACGAGGCTAATATGAGCGGCAATAATTTTTATATTCGTATACAATTTGTTATCTTGTGGTCTTTTGAGTGACTCATCGACTCATACCTTTCATATTTGATTAAGAATTCAAAAGTGCAATGTTTTCTTTATTGTTCAACATTCAATGAAAATAGAAAATGCAATACAAGAGAAATGAAGATAAGTCGAAAAGAGGTCGAATTTTTAATTGCTACGTAATGGGTTCTTGAGGTCTATCTAAGTATAACCTTGACCTGATCCCTCTGTTAAGCTCGTAGTACTATTAAGACTCGAGTCTAAATTAAAAAATCCATTGCTGGTTTTTAATTCTTTCGAAATTTTAATAAGCTGGCTCCTTATATTTACGATGAGTTACCGTTACCTAAGTATATTTATATTTAAAGAATACCTAAAATTGACCTCATTGTTAAAGTCTACGGTGTCCTAAAACGGAAATGCATTATTGGCTATAAATAGGATCCGAAAGTGGAGATGCTGTGCCGAACATGTTGTGAAACATGCAACTTAGAACAGATCACGATGTACGAGACCTGAAGATTTGAAATTTGATCCGCTAATCGGGCCTACAAAGTTTTTACATTCGTCCGCGAAGGCTGGTGAAATGTATCGACCAGGCCAGGCTATATCTTTCTTCCTCCCATCCAGTTTTTCACGATCATTACCGTGGTACACATATAAGGCACCGTCCCCTGATTGGTCGTTTCAAAAAAAAGAAAAAGAAAATCTAGTCACTGGAAGGCTACCGTTCTGAACATTAACTTTATATACATTTTTCTTCAATGTTTCACTCAACTGCAGTAAATATTGCCGGCAATTTGCTTAGAAAGCTCGTAATAAACTACGCGTTCCTAATGTCTTCAAAATAGCAATCTGTAGATGTTCGATACTGGGTGTTGGTTGAGCTTCCACACATATTTTGTTAAGCTCATAATAACCTAGATCTCTTTAAGAATATCGCTGGGAATCGATATTGAGAATAGGCAGATTTTATACGGTTTGAGCATGCATTCATTTTCATCAGGGACAGCAATCGATCAGTTTCATGTTCTTTTTTTTTAATTAAACAGTTAACGAATCTTTTAGCATTTAATTGACCCGTTTTAACGGCTTTTTCCAATGGCTCTCGTACGGGTGTCTCGTTTGCTGATTTTAGTAAAGTGTTCGACTAATCATAACTTATTGATTTTCAAATTCCAGTCCTCTGGCTTCCTTTTCTACTTAATGAAATGGATAAGCACTTATCTTCATAACAAATCATTTAAGATTCTGTTTAAGTGCATCATCTCGAAAGAATTTTCCGTGACATCTGGCATCCCTCAAGAAAGGCGCTGAGAGCCCCTTTCATTTATTCTACACATTAGCGATCTATCCTCGGTGATTAAATCCAGCTAGATCTTAATGTAAACTGAGTATGTTAAACTATCTTCTTCCCTCTCCTTGGAATTGCAATCGTATCAGCTTCAAACTGACTTAAATAATTTGGTTACATGATGCTCGTGAAATTTTATGAAGTTTTCTTTCTCAAGAAGGAAGTCATTCAATACTAAACTTTTCTTTGATTCACATACGTTGATTTGGAGGTTCTATTGGAACAAAGATTACGTTTTAATTTATGCACTGAGCTCTCTTTAAGTAAAACTAGGTTCGCGCCTGGTTTCATTAAGAGGTGATCCAAGAAGTTTAAAGATCCTAAACATTACAAAAACACTATACATGTGCTTAGATAGGCCAATACTTGAGTATCTCTCTTGCGTAGTCTTCTTTAGTAAAAGCCATTGTCGCTGTTTGCCCTTAGGAATTTGCTTTGGAACTCGCTTGTCTCTCTGCTTCTTTATGAAAATAGGTTGTTTCTCTTATGCTTGCTCATCACTTGAGAAACGTAGATTTATTATTGGTATCTCCTTCTTAATTAAGGTAATAAATGATGAATTATCGATTCATCCACATTGCTTGGCGCGGTAAACTTTAATATCCCTAATCGCTTGTCTAGAATCTACATCTTCGTTAAGCTTAGTCAATGTAAATATAATTAAGAACTGTTTAACCTTAAATGATCCCTATCACTTAATCTCAATATCGGACTCTTTGAAGTCTATTAAAGCAATCTGCCTGTGTCGTAGTTAAGCTAACTTGCAATCTCAACATCTCGCTATGATTCGAAAATTAACTGATGTTATTTACTGTTACGGGATGGTTCAGGGATTCACTCGGATCTATACCGGTTGTGGATGTGACTCTGTACTAGTTGTGTACCTGCCTTTTCACTTTTATTTTTTCTTTCTTTCTATATTATATTTTTTTTTTTTATTTTTTTTCCTTACTTCTCTTTCTCTTCTATACTTTGTATCAGTTCTTAATCATAATCAGTATAAGATTTGCTTCTGAAAATCAATTGAATTCGGCCGTTAATCTATTTTAGCTGAGTTTCATATATAAATAAATAAATAAATAAATAAATAAGTTCCGCACGTTCCTCTGGAGCTCCAAAAACGTTTTAACACATTTTTCGCGAAATCAAATATATTGGGACGTAAAATTTGAGCATAGAATGCACTTTAACGCAGAGTTGCTATTTTTTCTTTCGGTACGATTTAATATTAGTTATCGTACCTCTTAAAAATTCCTATAAATTCCTATAAATTCCTACAAATTTATGCACATACATATATAGGGTGATTAAATGTCATGCAGAGTAACAAAGGCTTGTGCAATAACTCCTGCAATTAATACAGAAGTAATAGCAATATTAAAATGTATGTAAATCCAAAACAATAACAACAATTTTATTTGGACGCAATCGCGAATTTACAATCGCATGGAGTTAAGGCTTGTATTGGAAAACGTACACATGTTAAGTAAGCTAGTAATAAAAGTAATTTTTGCATCAATATAGAAACAAAGTCATCCATTAACAAGTTGAAACGTTATAGGCGCGAAAAGTCGACCTGTAAACATATTCCGCAACTTTGTCTAATGCGATTCTTGACTTATTAAAGTAACAAAATGTCAAAAGCACACTCTTTACTGCCAAGTAAGACTCTACTTGTAATGAAAATTAATACGCGAAGGAATCGGAAAATTATATCTATATAGTCCAAAGGTAGAGCATTAAATTTATATATTTATTTATAAGATCAAATCGATGTTCTGCTGGAAGTTTCCATCACATAAATCTGGATCACAAACCTATACCTGCACGTGGACAGTATCTCTAGCAAAATTATACACTCGATACCCGCAGTTGCTTGTGCAAGTTACACATACCATTTCGCATGCTCTTGTCATGTCGCTCCCTAACTACTGCACTGAAATAAGCTTTGGCTGTCCATCACTGTCAGCCGCATTGCACATTTTTTCTCTAGTGTTAAACTCACTGATCCCATTTCTTCTTTCGTTGATGTCCTTTTGAAATTCTCTTTCTATGACTACTTAAAACTTACGTTGTTAAACTACTTTTACAAAATCTGTCAGTCACAGGTGCACAATTTTCTAATCGAACGACTACACTTTTCTAGGTCAAGTAAACGACGTCTTCTTCTCTTATATAATACCACTCGTGTTTAACTCTGTGGTTCGGACTCTTTGAAAGGATCAGCCCGTTTAGCTCGATAGTGGAATGGGTGCCTGCTGACTTAGAGATTCTTTTATGACTCCTTCAATGTGCTTAAGAGAAAATTGGACTCATTCTTGAAAACCTAAATGCGTCCGATACTGACAGTTAATCAATGCAATGATTCGTGATAGAGCAAAGTGAATACTAGAATGGTCTTTAATTCGGGCATCCCGGAAGCATCCCGGTAGACAAAAGAATATATGAACTTTTGCAATTGCAGCGATTGTAGCTTAATATGAGAAAAGGGAGGAAACTACGCAAAAAGCAACTACACGTATGTTCAGTTATAAAATATTTCATTTAATCGAATTGACGTGCTACGCATGTAAGCATTCAATCAAATGTATGCAACTAACTCATTGTTTATTTCTCCAATGGTCTTTAACGGCAAACGGAGTTTTCTCTAGGCTAACAAATTTAAATTAAACATTAAAGTCAAGAGAAGTACATTTCCTGCGGTGTTAGATATTCCCACTGTATTGAGATTTCATAATAAATTCAAAATAAACAAGAATTAAAATAAATAGGAAAAAAAAAAAAAAAACTTAAGGAAACGTTTTGTTACAAGCATCAAGTGTGCTGCTCGTTTCTCTTGTTGATTTCAAAAAAAAAAAAAAAAAAAAAAAAAAAAAAAAAAAAAAAAAAAAAAAAAAAACGATACAATAAAATAAAAGGAAATTCATTTCAGCATTCAAAGATTTATTATTCATTCGGGGAAATGAATCGATGCTGAATGAAACACTTGTGGTTACATATAAAATTTCAATAAAATCGAAACATTTTCCATAACATTTCATCGGCTGGCTATACTATGTTCCTCTTGATTTCTTTGTACTTATTAATAACAATATTTTTATTTGTATTATTATGTTTTTCTTCATGTCGGCCAGCGTGTCGATTGTTGTTGCATTAGTCAAAAGCGCAAAACTTTTCTAAATAATACACGAGCTAAAGCATTGCAACAAGAATTTTGGAACAAAAAAAAAAAAAGCATTCAATTGTTTTTGTCAAACATTACGCCCACAAACCAAAGCAGACCTGGTAAGCTGTGAACACAACAAGCATATCCTTGGTAAAAGATTTTCGTATAAAGGATTTTTTTAAAGATGTGTCATGCCATTGGCAGTATCTTTCAGCCTTTCAGCTTCTTTTCTTTTAGTTGTGTGAAAGTGACAAGCGACCACAACAACAACACAACAGTTGCAATATTATTCAAAAATGTGGTCCAAATGATTGAGAGTAGTCTTGCTATAGACACAACCCAGGACCATTGGTTAGCAATTTCTTTCAATCTGTCAGCTTTTTTTCAATCATTTCATTACGGAACCACGCACGATAACAGAAACGTATGCAGATTTATTAGAAAATTTGTACCAAAATTGGCGAAGTCTGCGTGTACATGCAAGTGAACTTTTTTCGAACAAGTTCGAACCGATCCGTCCGATAATTGATAAAATTCTCCTGCGAACAAGATATAAAAATACAAACAGTGTAAGGAACAACAAACTATCGAGCACGCGGTCTTTCTTCTTTTTTCATATTAAAATGGACCCTCGTCATAATGATCGCGATTACCTGAACTGAACTTTTTGTGAAAAAATTCGAATCAAGGCGTATAAGATGAATAGCGAGGGTGTAGAAAACGGTTTTTCCAAACAAATGTGTTTACTTCATTTGCGGTTTTACTTCGGAGCTTGTAAGTAAACTCCGGATCAAATAAAGATAATCAATCCATTTTGATGAATACGACTCGTCCCCGTGAGATAATTTATTAGAAAATATTTATTAGAAAAATATTTGAAGCCTGACGCTCTGCACCCTATGATGTCCGCTAGAACATGGTGAGAAAAAGTATCCAAGTGGCAGGTTTATAGGATTATCTCAATTTTAGCTTTCTCGGAGTGCACCAGAAATATTGTGCCTACTACGTTCTGAAATAAACCATTCTATGCCCGACTAGGCTTTCATCATTCAAGCCACATATACTGCGGTGCCTCTGACGCGTCTTTTCTGGTGTTTGGGTAGAAAGGTCGGAAAACGTACATTGATTTTGTAATAGCTCTTTAATAGATGAAGTCTCCACTATTCTAAAAGTCTTGACATAATTATTTGTCATTTAATTTGCACATTTTCTAGTTTTTCTTTATCGATCGAGAAGCAGTTGTGAGAGACGAGGTATTATTGATGTGCCTAATTTGCGGTTTTCAGATCCCATCTTTCCCAGACATTGCAAGTAATAGGCTGTTAATGCAAATCTCCAACGTGCGAGTACCATCACCCCTTCAAAATTAGCTCGCGCAACGAATGACCAAAAAGGCAAGAACTAAAGAGCAGATGCAGGAACATTACTCGTTTAATAAAAAACAACAGTTATAATAAAGGGCAATCGGCCTCATTGGATTACGGGGTACCCTACTCTTCCTGATCCGCGCTTCTATTTTAAAACGGTACACTTTGTAGCGCTTTGTAGAGAAGACGGCTTTGTACTGCCATTTTACTGCTAGAACACAGTACAGAGCGTGGCTAAGACTAAGACAGACATAACACTTTGCGCAGGTACTTAGCCGCAGTCAAAAATTGAGATTTCTGTAAAAATGTACGATGTATTGAAACCTCTCTAAAACGTATACGTAAGCTTTATATATTCGTGACTATAATAGCCAAGGATACAAATTTCGCCAGTCGAATCGCTCGTTGACAAGCGGACGGGTGGCACGACGAAGACAAATCTAAAATAAACCGCTTCAAACTCCTTCTGCTTGCACTGAGAGCATAGACGTCAAAATGATTTAAAAACACAGAGTGACCGACAGACGATGCTTTACGGCTAACCTTCTCTGGACAAGGGTTATAGTTGTACAGTCTACATGCATAAGCCCTGTAAGAGTAAGTAAAAACATTGTATTGGGCCACGCCCCACCATTAAATACTATACACCACCTCGCTTAATGCATTCATTGTATTATAAAAACTTTTCAAATTAGGATGCTATGAGAGAAATGGTCGAAAAAGTGGTCTGATCTGAACTATTTTCATTAGTGTTGGTAAATGGAACAACATAAGTCATCTAAACATACAAAAAAAAAACGGATAAGGCATCATAGACCGATTCAAAAAGTAATTCTGAATGGATGGATCTAATAAAAGGTGGGTTTACCTGAAGTGTGTGCTTCTGAGTGTTATAATATACATATATACATGTACTGTACCACTAGTGGAGTGAGATATAAAAATAGAGTCGACAAATTTCTATGTTTACTTCGATATTCAATATACTTTCGATAATACTTTTGTATTTGAGCCGGAGTTTACAGTAAAACGTCTTCACTATTCAAGAAAAAGAAAGACATCTTCAAGGCATAGAAAAATTTCTCAAAATTAATGCAATCTACATGGTGGGTAAGTAACATTCGCAGATAGCTATTTATGTGCGTATTACGATTTGTATGTTTGCAATGTCGGCAATGCCCTTATTATTGTTATAGTTATTTCTGGTGTGTGGTGGAATTCAGTGCCGCTCGATGAAAGCCAACAAAAACAATGTAATAGCAACTGACAGAAGAACTGAATATAAAGTTTGCTTGTTTTTTTTTGTTTTTTTTTTTTTCAATCTCTTTAATCACTTCAAAATGTTTTTAAATTAATTGCAAACATTAAACGATCGAAAGAAGGTCTGTTTTGTTTATTTTTGGAATTTAGATTTTTACAGTTTTTTTCAAACACACAACTGTATGATGAACATTACTATTAATATCAAATGTATGTTAATGGGCAACAAGTGTTTTCCTATAAACGTTAAGTTAAAAAATGTCAAGAATTTCATCAAAAAAAAGTAATTATTTACGAAAAATTTCAAGCGTAGGTGTGTAACTATAATATAAGAGAAAATTTCTCTCAGCCCTTACTAAATAAACAGCAAATTACAACGGATGAAAGGTGTTCACAACAATGTAGGTTTGTAAGTGTTGTACGTTTCAATGAGTAATCTGCAACATTTTGTTGACATGGCAATGTACTGCCCCCGCATCGTATATAATCTGGCGGAAGAACTTGTTGTTTCGTTTATTTTACCCGACATCCCTTGTCGTCCATTTGTGTATTAAGTTTATGCGGATGTATGCAACACCCAGAAGGACTAGAGATATAACCATCTTTTATTATACCAATCGATTCGACAAGTGATCCTGATTTAACCTTGTCTGTCAGTTTGTCTGTCTTGTTTTCTCCTGTTTTTAGGATATTTTTGGACAAACGCTGCTGACTACTTCCCATATAAGGCCTTATTATGAAAAGTCGTTACTAAATATACTTGTAGGGTGGTGTAGAGTGTGGCCCATTATAGCGCGTTCACTGAACAAATACAAAGAATTCCTAAAGGAAATATTTTCTTTTAAAATTTTCCGTTTTTTTTTTTTTTTTTTTACAATTGCTTCCGAAAGAGAATCTATGTCAAATGAATCCCTGCTGGGAAGTCATGGCTTTATACTTAGGCTACCGGTTTTCAACTTTTCTAATCCAATAATATATTTCAACGGAAAGTCTTTATGTTTATTTAAAAGTGTTTCAAAACCAAAAAAAAGTTGGTGGAGCTTCATCGAGACGATAAAAAGTCGGAGGTGGCTTAAAAAGTGTCAAGAATTCAAAAATTTTAATAATCATGAGTTTTTTTATAGAATTATAGGTTTGCTCTTTCTCAACATATACCGTGTTCATAAGTAGTGGAAGTGTTAGAAATGCAACTCTACGTTTGGCAGATACGACATAGTGGATGAAATCTTTGAAAAACGACAATGGGGCAAAATATTTGAACTTAGAAGGGAAAATGTTGTAATCTCAAGATTTCGAATGTAGATAAATCAATCGACCTCCCTGTCTCTTTCTCATCAGCAAATAACAGACATCCCATGATTGGTTATATCAAAAAAAAAAATAAAAAAGGAAAAATAATATGAAAAAATTATAAAAAAATCCATTATAATAATAAAAAAAACCTGTCTATAAAGCTTTTGGAAAACTCTAAATGCATTTCTGTCGCTAAATGGTTCTTCAAAATCCACCCAGATTATCATTTCTCAGAAGGCATCTAACATAACTTCAACGACTTTTATTCTTTTCATTTCAATTTTTTGCGAAATCTTTAAAATAACATTTTCTAGTGTAACGCAAGAGGATTTTTGATAACTTTATTTAAACTTTGCTTGACAACATTAGTTCTTTTTAGTTAAAAATTGAACTTTTTCCCACCATAATAAATATTTTAGAAAACCGTCCCCTGTCTCCTTAAACCAACAAAAATCCATCAAATCAATATTTTGAAAAGCCCACGTTTCCCTAAACATAAACAAAGGGATTAAACTCTTTGTTTTTCTTTGTGCACCGGTTACAGTGCAAGTCTCAGCGCTCTTTAAACTACAAATGCTTATTTTATTACCTTATAAGCTTAATTTTATTACCTTTCCTTCCAAATTAAAAAAAAAATTTCACAAATGGACTTTTTTTTCAGGTTAGTGCAGTCGCTTCCCTCCCTAAGGATGCTAATTTTTTTCTTACTCCATTTGCTCTCATATGTTGCGAAGCAGGTATTTAACCCTTCTACCTCCCGCTTTCCTGTTCTAAAACTTTAGATTAAATGGCAAATAATGCGTTCTGATGACGTTTTATTTCTTTCTACTCAAACTTTTATTAGAATAACAAACGATTGCTTTCGATAAGAAATGTTGTTAAATGTTTTTCTGATAAAATGTTGATTGATTGATGCAATGTTTACAATATCGATAAAGCACACTATTCGACTATTATTCAACGATGAATTTGCTAAGGCTTAAATTAAACGATAGCCACATAAAAACTAGGAAAACTGACGTTTATGAAAACATCAACAAAAACAAAACCTTCACTTTGTACGCCTCGTATAAGCTAAGGACAAGTGAGCTACACTTTTGAGATTTTTCTAATTATAAACGTGACCAGGCACGTCATAAAAACGCTTTTACTTATTATCGTTGATGTGAATATGTGTTGAAATTTTCAGCTCGTTTTACACTTCCTTCAGCTATTGTTCGTGAAAATAATTAGAAAAACTTAGAAGAAGCAAAGTCATGTTCAAATTTCAATTTGGATTTTTAATTTGATCATAGTAAGAAGTAGCAATGGATAGTTAAGCAGAGACATTGTACGAACTAAGCAAATAGTGTATTCAAAATGGAAACATAGAAAGCATAGAAACCGTGGTAAGCACTAGTGTCGGTTATGAGAAAACCCCGTAGTAACTAGGATTATAAAAGTAAAATTTGAGCTTTAATTTTGAAATTTCGAATACAACACACAGGGACCGATGGACAGACTTTGGATGGAATAAAGCAAGTCCAGGAAGAAGAAGAACTCAACCCTGGTTTTAATTTTTAATCGCAAATATTTAACTTATGACAAGTCAAATGATTTGGCAAATTAAAAAAAATCAGCTTAGAATATGAGATCAGAATCAGAAGCAGAATCGTTCAATTTAACAGCAATTTTGAAAACAAATAAGGAACGAACGAACGGACGACAAAGTCCGATTGGAATATGTCATCATGACTATATAAAATTTATACAAATCTCTTAAGCTGTTCGTCCCGCGGGTGCGATTTCTATTTCAAGCACCTACCCTTCAGAGATGAATAATGTCAGTTCCAATTTTTAAAGCTTCGGGAATTTGAACAAAATGTGGACACAGGGACGGACATATGAATTTACCTACTAGCTGATCAAGAATTTATACAACTTATGGGTATCTTTGCGTCACATTTCAATACTTTTTCATAAGCTACGATGCACTTAGCATACATAGCCCTATTCCGCGGTCATGAGCGTAACGGAAAAAGAACTCAATATATAGAAAACACTCAATAAAAATAAATTTCAATTTACTTATTTTGGCCTTTTGTATATAAATATATTTATATATTTATTTATTTGGGTATATGTGTACTTATTAGAAATTTCCTTTTTTCTCTTTCTCTTTCTATCTCAAATACACCGTTAATTTGATGTATATTCATCACAAGAGCAATAACAAAATTTCTTTAATTTTTTTAATATTCTCTTTGCCCATGAAAACAATAATAAAAAAAAAGAAATATAATCGCGCTTGCTTCTAGAATATGATTTTCAATCTTTTAAAATTTTTAATTTTTTTTTTTATTTTATTTTTAATTTCAATAATTTTGTAATTCTGTTTTTAATTTTTTTTTTTTTTTTTTGATTAATTTTCGTTTACAAAAATTATGGAAGATCCCCGCCGCATGATCTCACAGTTCAAACTAAACTAAAATCGAAAATAGCAAAATTTTGTTTTTTTACGATCGACGATTACCTTCTGTTTCTTTTGAAGAATATGAAAAAAAAACAAAAAAAAACAAAAAAAAAAAAAAAGATGAAAAAGTAAAATAAGAACAAGGAACAAGGGGGTGTCTTGAAAACAATCACACATGTTCTTCTTCATAAATACAATAATAAATGAGAAAATTAAAACAAATTGAAAGCAAATTTCACGAAGAAGAAGAAAAGTATTCTTAGCAAAGCTTTGTTCAGCAAAACATTTATGAAAAGCTTCTAACGAAAAAGCTTACATACGATCAACTAGCAAACTAAGAACATTTTTTGACTTTGCTTTGTAAGAGCTTTCTTCACTTTACAAAATTTTCAATTTTGTTCGCGCAATCCACCACCACCACACACACACACACACACAGGCAGTAATGAGAAAAACATTAATCTTTCTGGTTGCTACACTTAAATGTCGTACTCACGGACAACCTAAAATACGTTTTCACTTTCGATGGGCATAAAAAATTTATAATAGCTATGGCTATTGATCCAAGGGTTTTCGAAGACGTTCATTATAAATACACTGATTGGCTGCTGAGTGAGTGCGGTGCAGGTGCTCTAAGAATTCAAAGCCTTGCCACAAAGAATGGCAGTTGCCTGTTGTGAACTAACGATGCCTGAGAAGGGCATACTTAACCGAAAATTTTGCTGATTTAACATTATAGCGGATGGCTTGACTTATTGATCGATATGATGCTTTTTTTCTTACTTGAAATGGACGACATTTATTATCAGCAATGGAACATCACCTTGCCCACCGCTCCTCCCGTTCCTCCTTCTCTTATTGGAGGACGATTTTTATATATGTACGTGTATACGAAAAAATGAAGCTGAAACAAACTGGAAAGGGCATGAATTTCTATATATTTTATCTTGAACATATGACCATTTCGCAAAACGATTTGGAATTTATTTGAAGAAAATTAAAAGAACAGTCAATGATTTCGTAGCTGAGTTCTTAAAAAAAAATCTCTAACTAACGAAAAAAAAGTCTTCAATAGAGTGGCACTTTGGAACTTATCCCAAAAAGGCAAGACGTACTTTCTCAATTGTTTAAATTTTTGGAAAAAACAAAACTTGTAGCGTCCGACTAATTACATTGAGACAAAACAATATACAAAAGTAAATGTTTTAATGTTTTTTTTAATTAATCTCCATAATAATCGATGCGCTCTATTATGCATTGGAAACAAATTTCATATCGCTTTTCTATTACGCATCAGGACCTTCAACAAATTTTTTTAAAAAACGTCAATTGCCTCTTTATGCATCAAAGACCATTATCTGCGTAGTTTCTTTTTTCTTGAGGGATAACAGTACCTCAGTACGTAAAATACGTGTTTTTGGTAAATTTATTGGTTTATGAGGTAAACTAATAGACAAAGTTATTAAGCGCATCTTTAAGTACTAAAAAAAAAAAAAAAAATATTCTTCTGAAACACCTTCAAGTAAAGAAGCTCTGCGGCCTTGGCTTATTTTGGCGCAAAATTGAATTAAAAAAAAAAAATTATGTCTCTAGAGAATATTGTCGCAGAGACCCTATAAAAAATGCAGAAGAAACGAGTGAATATTGTAGGACTTCTCCCATAGAGCGTTTTGAAAAACCCTGTTACATAAATCTGCGTTCAAAGTTTAAAAATGTGTTATAGAAATGTTTTTTTTATTACAATAAATTTTGTATGATTTTCTCTACTCGTCTGCGATTCTAGGACCATGAAACCGTCCTTTAAATATTCATAGATCAATTATTCCTATTACATTTTAACGGTAAATTTTTCTCTAATATCAGAACACAGATTTCATGTGAAAGATAATAAGATATAGATGCGGTCCATAAATGATGAACTACTCCCGTTAGGCATAAATATCTTTATGAAACTTAATTTAGTGAAAGGACGAAGAAGTTCTCTAAACCCAAATTAAGCAATTAGCGAACTATTTGGGCAGTTTCGCAATTGACGTAAAACATTAAGAACGGACGGACTTTTTAATTATTGTAAAACATTATCTTATAAAATCAAATCGAATGAAAAGATTCAATCAAAAGGACTCCGACGTGAAGAAATCGATTAAACGTTTCGTCTTACTGAAGTGTATATACATATCCACCTTGTCATCATTTTTTCCCCTAGCACACAGTCCACAATTGTAGTTCCTGTAGAAATTCGTAGTTGCTCAGAAAGCTCGGACGAGCGCACACAAGAATTTGGGCTTGGTTCCTAGCTCGTCCGTTGTGAAAGGAGTTCCATATGAATGAACATTCTCTGTTGCTTACACTTCGAGGTAACTTTCGCTCTTTTGACCAGTGAACAGTGAACTTGTCCGGCTCCACATTGAAGCGTGTTTTAAATTCAATCTACTAAGTAGTAGAGGCGCAATTTTAGATAGAATGCTGGGAGTTTTGGCTTCCGCTTTTTTTTTTATCGACATTTGTTTAACAAGAAGTAATTGACGCCAGACCAAGACGCCAGCATCGCCAAGGCTTCCTAGCTGGGTACTGATGTTGCATAAAACTTTGTAACTTCCTTCCATTTTAAAAAGTTCTGTTCGCAAGAAACGTAAGAATTTTTCTTGGGTACCTCTAATATAAGTTTAGTTGGCTTTAAAAGACTTTACTACACGATGCATATGCATAGACACATAACTGCAATAAGAATAATAACAATTTTGTCTAATATGTCAATAAAAAAAATTGCAGCTCAATTAGCGCCAGTTTTTTTTTTCTTAGCTTATGCACAAAGCTCGACATATATAACCAATAAATGACTGAACATCTTGTTCATTAATATTTTACAGAAAAGTAGATGAGATTTTTAAAATTAAAAGCCTTACCTTAAATGCAATTTAATCTTTATTGTAATGACGGTCCATAAATATATAAAAATATAAGAGAGCATGTATGTGTAAATGTGAAACTTACCTGAAAGGAAAAAAGAAATAAAATTTAATAAAATTAATGGAAATAATGATAATAAAAATGTAAATGATTTTTTTTTTTTTTGCCTTTTGCTTTTTAAATTATAATTTTACCTGAGGCATTGCTTTTTTCAATTGCCTTTTCCTAAATTTATACGCAAATGCTGGCGATTATATTTCGAAAGACAATCAGAAATTTTTTAAGCATAGAAATTATGCTCTAATTAGATATCAAACAAACTAGTGAACAAATGAATCTAAGGGATAATAATAATAATAACTTTAGCTTGAGAATAAAATTTCTTATATTTCTCTAAAAGAGAAGAAATATTCAAATTAATTAGAAACCATGTTGGGCGCACGCTCAGCAGATGGGCGAAAGGGAAACGAGAAAAGCCATCACTAATAACGGGTGAGAAAGGACAGAATGCAGAAGAACGTTCTATAGACGATATAAGATATAAGATTTATATATTAAAACCTAAGACCAAAGCCGGAAAATATAAGATACGAAATATAAAATATTAGACATCGGAAATAAAATATTAACTAAATACCAGATATTATATATCAGATCCGCCTGAGTGACCGAGTAGGCAAGAGTCTCGACTAGCAACTCAATAATCGTGGATTCAAATCTCAAATGTGGTAGAGTTCTTAATAAAGCCGAAAGTCTTAAATGCTAGTGCTCTTAAGACTTTAGTCTTAGAATTTATTCCTCTAGCTAAATTTATAATAATAATAATACACCTAATTCTCTTTTTACACGATAGGTACGTTCCCAAAAAATACGTGTAAAAATTTCGTGTAAAAAGAGAATTAGGTGTAAACAATATTAAAAAGTTCTTGTTAGAATTCACTTAATTTATTTCGTGCTTACACATTTTAATTCATTAAATAACTTCTACTTTGGAAAAAGGGAATTATATTTGAAATTCATAAATATAAAATCGTGTTAAAACAAAATAATTCGTATAAAAAAAGAAATTTTTTCGTTTGAACTCGTGTTAAATCAAATTCGTGTAAAAAAAATCGTGTAAAAAAATTCGTGCAAAAAGAGAATTGGGTGTAATAGTAATATATATCAGACATTAAATAGATGAGCCACACAGTCGTAGGGGCTGCGAAAAATTAGTGCAAGGTCTCTTATTTAAAAATCGTTCTTTTCCTACGTGGAGTGATTTAATCAGAACTTAATACTACCGAGAGCTTACCGAGTACGTCATTTTTATCCTTTCTAATTTTCAGTCTTTAAAAACAAGGTTATAAAGAAAAGAAATATTCCAAAAAAATGTTGGAGACTTTCATAAAAATGAAAAAGACCTTTAATGTGCTTATTATCACTTGTTTCCTAGCTGATCTAGTGCATCTAGTGATGCTAATGACTTATACCTATTTTTACCAAAAGAGATCATTTTGATCTCCCATTTTTGTCGATTTGCCATAGTCGTAAAAATGAAGATAGAAACCTGAAATTTGGCATAGGTATTCCTTGATCGATTTAGAATGTGAGATTAAACATTAGGTGTGATCTCGGAAAAACGCCGACATCGTTTTCGTATTCTTGTCTACAACTATCGATCTCGTGAAAATATTTTTTAAAACTTGTGAGCCAAACCATAGACCCGATGGGTTTGTTAATAGAGCCACAATTGCGAATAAAATTTTGATTCCAATTTATTTCCCATTTACTCTAATACACATTAGCATTTTTTCGATTCAATAACAAATAAGTTAGAAATAATTTGGAAATAAATTGCAAGTAAATTAATTTAATTAATTAATTAGTTAATTATGAGCGTATTAGTCAACCGCTTGAAACCTTTTTTGACTCAAAGATGCAGATGGATTTAACAAACATTTATTTACATAGAAGGTTTTTTAAAATATCTTTACAAGTTGCCTTCGAAAGCTATAAACGAGGTTCGAGGTTGTTTCAGTTTCTAATTTATGATGGTCGTGTATGCGGGCAAATCGCAATAATTTTTTTAACATTGAATTCTTAATTGATGAAGGGATGTTCTTGCCAAATTTCAGCTTCGTACCTTCATTTTTACGATTATTATTTTTACGAAATTTATTCATTGTCTTAACAGCGCTTTGCTTACCATATAGTGGAAGCATTTCTACTTCTATCTTTTCCAAATATTCTACTAACGGATTCAGTCGCTAGTGACTAGCTTTTTTAAAAACATTCTGCTCAACAAAAATTCGACAAACTCTGGGTAACAAACTCTTATGAAAAGATACACTTTTGTCAATGCATTCTTATGAGACATACTCTGTTTTAAAGAAAAAAAGGAACAGAAAAATATGGTCCTCTGGGTAATCGTGTGATTAATGCTGAAGGCTCTTGTCATTACTCTAGTTATTCGGTGGTAAATGGTTTTCCAAAAATAAAAAATAAAACTAATGACAACTTTATCGTCGTCGGGCTAGACCAACTATTAAATACCCTACAATGCACTGACTAAGACAATTCTTACTTTTGCCACAAAACACTAAAATTTTAACTTCTTTTCATATGACCTCACTATTCTGGAAGTGTATATTAAATATTAGACCTCCTTGCAAATAAAGGCTTACTTTCCGTAAGAACGGCTGTGTTCAAGAGTTTTGAAAATTGTGATACGTACGTACATTTGTGTCCTAAAAACAAAAATATTTTGTGAAAATCCTTACAGAGGCTAAGATACAAAAATAGGCGTGGGTTATCCAAATTCTGTGGAGTTAATTTTTTATCTAATTGCTATAGCTGGTTAACTTTCATCATAACCTATTAAAACTTACAACTTTCAGCCCTATAAAGAATCAATTTTCGTAAAAATCCTTATATAGAGCAGGAGTCAAAAAATAGGCTGAGATGGCCCTATATTTTGGTACAATTAATTATTTTCACCTTAAATTACTATTACGATGTGATTTTCATCGTGAAACATTGAATAATAGACCTTTTTGTCATATGAACTTTACTTTTCGTTTATTGAGAGAATTCAAAAAATTTCCGCAGCCGGACCAAAGTTTTCACACCAATTTAGAATGCCGAAAATACTACTACTTAGCCAGTTTTGCCAAAAAATTTTGAAAATTGCAATTTTTTTCCATATATCGACTTTCCAAAATAGGGCGTTATATGAGGAGTAGTTGAAAAAAGGAACTGATCCACACCATTTTCAATTGCGTTCATCCTTGAGTGAAAGCGCGCCAGTGTCCCAAATTTCACCAAAATATCTCAACAGTTGCAGTGTGTAACTTAACCAAAAATTTACATGGACAGATTATTGACGGACAGACAGACTCAGATCGTTCCAGAAAACGATTTTGAATCGATCAGTATACGAAAGAATGGGTCTATCTTAAAGCCTTCTTGATGTTACACACACCCGCAAACTTAATATGCTCTGTGCCACCAGTGGTGTGGGTTATAAAAATAAAAAAATCAATAGATGATTAAAATTTGGATCCAATAAATGTACGTACGCTTAGATTTAGATATTCTGCTAATTTCTGGAAAACTTTAAAAAAAAAAAAATCCAGCATCGGTGGCACGCAGTTGAAAACACTTTCGAACTCCGAGGTTTACATCCCGACGCAGGCTGAGATTATTATAAAAAAACTTTAAAGAGTGGAGGATAATGTCAAAATGTATATGTTTTCCCACTTAGTCTTATGTTCTGGGGCACTGTAGTCATTTTCGTCAATCTATTTGGCCATTGTCGGACGTAGGTACATCGCTCTTTAATATATGACCGGAGATTAATTTGGAAAATGAACTTCGTAGGCTTACGGCAACGTAACGTAAAATGTTTAGAAATTTTAGTAAATAACTAAAATGGTGTGTGGTATGCGTATTTGAGACACACAGAAATTCAGTACAACAACGGTCTTTGCTCAACTTGTTCACTGCTTAGATATCATTTGTCAAAATACTTTATAATTTGTAGGCATTCGCTTAAGATGATGGATATCCGAAAATTCACCTCGAGCCTTTTTACTACCAGTGCTTTTCTACACTTACATTTACACTTACACTGTTTATAGGTTTACAGGTCGTACATACTGTAACTCGTTATTTATGGCCTGCAGTTGAAGTGAAGTGAAGAACCCATTGCGCGTGAGGGAGGGAGACGAAGTAAAAGGCTTAAAGAGGAAATGCCAGACATGGGATATTGGGTAAACAAAGGGTCATATATAGAAAATTGCGAAAAGAAAATTAGAAAAAATGGAGCAGACAAGAAGCACAAAATGGAACCTGGGAAGTGAAGAGATAGATGCTTTAAAGAATGCAAAGAAGGTCAACAACCCCACAGGGAGATTTTAATTTGCCCAGATGTTAATTAATAAACAAAAAAAAAACCTCTTGGCATTTCGTGACGAAACTTATACATTCGGACTGGAGAAAAGCCAAAAGCAAAAACAGCAAATTTTCATGTCTTGCCTCCTCTCAAACTTCAAATTTCCGATCTCCATAATCTACTTTTAAATGTTCTCTGCCTTCATGACAATAATAAGCAAAATAAATTCTCTTCCGAGCACACACATACGAGGAAGGAAGTGATAAATGTGAGTTAGAACTTGACATCAGAATTTATAACAAATCTTTATTGTTGTTGACTGCAATGAACAAATGCGGAACAAAGATGACTGTTCAACATAATTATTATGGATGGAGAGCTTGCTAAGTTTATTGTCCTATTCGTAGCTCCCCAATATAACTTGGACACGATCAAAGTTGTGTTTCCTAGAATTATTCTGGATTACTAAAGCTAGTGCCATTTGCTAGTTTCAGCTGCTCGATCGTAATTGAGTGTAGGCCCGATTTATTAAAAAAAAAAGTGTAATTAATTTATCCAACAGTGATCCAATCATACCGTGAATAGTCTTTGCACATAAACTTTGAATATCAATTATATTGATTTCAAAGGGATTGAAGAACGGAATCTTGGAGCGAACGTAGTGTCCGCTTTGGCATTCCAAAGCATTTGTGTAGCTATTCTCATTGTCTCCACGAATAAATGCATTGAAAAAGTCGTGTATTGCTTTTAATATTTTTTCGAATTTTGTAAACAAATGATATCAGAGTGAATTTGTCCATACACACGAATGCCTACATTTCTCTAAATTATTTGGCGTCAATGAAAACTTGTTTTTAATTTATCTAAGAAAACAAAAAAGCAAAAGTTTTTTAAACATTTTAACACATTTTTCAATTAGTTGTATGCGATCTATCTCATCTGTCTATCTATTTATCCATTTAATAATTTATACGAAGCATGAGCATGTTTTTTACACAACAACGCAGGCGATATCTGATTGATTTTTATGTATTTTAAAATAACGCAACACTTATATTCACGACTATTCATAGAGGTAAAGGGTATATTAATTTCATTATCGATTTTGCGATAATCGGATATATCCGCTCGGCTTTCTTGATCCGACACGTGCCGGCTTCAACGCAAAAATTATATGATTGGATACCAATGTCTATCTTCAAAGCTTTAATGATATCTAGAAGGCTCGTACTGCACACCGCAATGTCAGTCGCTATGTCCAAGATTTCTTGCTTATGGAAAACACCCAAATTTCAAGGCAAAAATTTCTTCCAGACTATAAAATCTAGAAAGCTCAAATCATTGAAGCAAAGAAAAAAAAATGTTCAGTGATCCACCCTTTTAAATAAACGATCAGCTCAAAATAACATTATCAGTAGCTTATGTGATGCATTTACTATTGCATAAATATTGATCAAAACTATTTAAATATTTGCTTCCCCTTTACCCCAGAAGTGCCTCGAATTTCTTGGTTCGCTTGGATGTATGTCGAACAATAATTAAACCTAATGCTAGCTGCATAATGCATGCAATTTTTAGCTCGTAAAGAACATGTATAGAAAGCAACACGTAATTTCCTAAGGAGGCAGTGGCATCTTAGAAAGTTACAAAACCGAAAAAGAAGTTTCTTTCCAGAACAGAGGGTTATGATGGAGCGTACTTCTCTGTTTCAAGATGCTTTTACCTGCCCAAACTGGATTATCTTGAAGCTTATTTCTCCGTTTCACAAATTTTCCAGATACAAGATTTACTTGTCCAAACTGATCGCATGTTCCCAGTATGATTCTATCTCTCCGTGATGCTCTTGCAATTGCAGACAGCAATCGAATATAATCTTAAAGTCGATCAGTTAATGTTTTCAAGACATTTAGCGAAGCTTGTGCATAATATTGCAGGTGCTGGGCGAATGAATTTAATTGATTGAATTTCATTGCGCGACCAGTTCTTCAAATGGTATCAAAAACGGCCAGTTTTAAGACATGTAATCATCAGCATTAAAAAGCGTCATTAAGGGAAAAGACAGGCAAGACTGGAGGAAAGGAGAGCAGGAATTGCAAAGAAGATTAGATGAGATTTCTACCAGTGAGAGAAGCCGTCAACCAAGCAAAACGACTACTTTAACAGACCACCGGCTCACTGTTCAAATCAAAGCCGGCAATCGATTGCCTTGAATAGGCGAGCACACGCCCAGACAAAAGTGGACATAATGTTTACGTGACAACCTGGTAGCGATTATTACGACGCTTGCTTTTCAAACAATAATTTGTGGTTGTCACCGTCTAAGAATTTCAGTAATAAAATCGTCTCAAAAGTCACTCGTCCATGTCTTCGTTACTTAGACTTCAAAACATCGGTGAAATTACGAAAATTCATTTGATGAAGTTTTACAAGTGCTTAGTGTTTTGAAAAGTTTTGAGCCTTTGAAGTGCAAATTCGTTTAGTCTTTCATTCATTGCAATACTCGGTACTACCTACGTTGCTGGTGCATGTAAGATTCGTCTTAAACCGAATATTATTTTCTTATTTATTTTTGTATGAGTTATATGTCTATAAATATTATGAAAAAAATACTAATAATTCCTTCAAAATTGCAGATCCATGTGTTTATATCGTTTGTAAATTATTAATGGAAAGATTTTCATATATTGGATCGTTTTAGATATAATTTAAATGTAAAAAAGTAATTAGAAGGATTTATGCTTCTTTGTTGTGAATTTGAGGACGCTTTAATTGCAACAGAGAGAAATGCTGAGATTATGAGGAGGAGATCATAAGATTAGCGGAAACGGGCAAAACGTGGATGCGTTCATTAGAATCTCGTTTTTCGAAAGTTTAAGTTAAGTTAACTTAATTTTTCTTTATTATGTTACTAGGAATGACATATTAGATCGAGTCATAAGTAATTTCCGTTTTTCTATCAGACATTAATTTTGCTTTCGTCGAATAACAAAAAAAGCCTTTCCCAAATTTCTCCATGCGGCAGGTGTCAACAGTTGATTGTGAGATATTCAAGGTTTTTGCTATACCTCCGGTCGGTTGGCGTGGATTCCGCTGCAATATCGCCTTTAAAAGGTTGTCGTCAAAGTCGGAAGTACGTCCCGCCGTCTCGATTCGTCTTTTAAGATCCTATCTCCAGAATGGAATTTTACAAACGAATTTATAACGGCCCGATCAATTATCAGTCCTTCACCGTATACGCCGCATATTTTTTCAGCTGTCGCCTTAGCGCTATTGCCCTGTTTAAATTCCCAAAGCATTACATGTCAACGTTGCATTTTTTGCCTCTCCATTTCAGAGATTAAGTAAAACAGTTGAATGTAACATGCACCACATAAAACATTTGGCAGATGACTAATGGAATCCTCATCTATTTAGTGAAAACAAAAACTCATTTGTTTCGTTGACTTATGGTGGGTAAATACGAACAATACCTACCTTGCATCTACGTACTTTGCATCGGAAGTTAGTTAAGACTTGACCTAATATTTTACCTGCTGATATTGAATAT
Source organism: Glossina pallidipes (assembly GCA_000688715.1). Classification (NCBI taxonomy): domain Eukaryota; kingdom Metazoa; phylum Arthropoda; class Insecta; order Diptera; family Glossinidae; genus Glossina; species Glossina pallidipes. The sequence continues at coordinate 1,274,027 of KK499830.1, forward strand.
TCTCCAATAATTGTGGGTACAGGAATAACACGAGTAATAAATTTAGGGTTCCTTGATATCAGTTTGTACACTTGTTTCAGTGGATAACAAATTCATGACTGGCTTGTGTAGAAAATAATTCTTTCTGGTTATAAAGTAATGGAGGTGACTTTTTTATTCAAATAAAAAGATGTAAAAAAACTCTCATCACAATTTTTCTACCTGCTCTATATATCGACATGCCAGTGCCATACACCAAGGTATGCCAAGGTATTATTTTGTTTTTCCTTGCTTGTGGAAACAATACAGTCTCAGAAATAATGATAGGGAGCTAAAATATGGCAGAGTGATTTTTTGATCGGTTAAGGAACTACGTTTAAAAAAATTAATATTGTCTGTCCATATGCACCTCCACATTAGAGAGCAAATTGAAAAAATTTCCAAAAAAAAAAAAACCGAGAATACATCAAAATATTTTCGTAAAATAGGCACCTGTTCCCAGGTTCATTTCCGTTACGCCCTTATTTGGCCAAAGCTAGGGACAGTATTTTTATAGTAATTTATTGCGAAATTATTCCAAATGGCCTGGAGACCCCATTAATAAATCATGTATATTCTCGTTTTATACAAATCTCTCCTCTTCCGCGAGCGTAATAAATGTTATATTTTAGTATGTATGTGTATACATAATATAAGCCTATGGAATATTTCCGAGAAATAAAATAAAAATTAATTTCTTAAGCAATTGCTTGCTTAGTGCGCACACTTACCTTGACCACCCCAAGGAAATTTCAATAATCTTTTAATGCTGGGATTTCGCTTAACAGTTGGAACAACCACTAGAGGTTCGCTATCCATTTTTATGTTTTTTCTATTTATTTTATTTAATCAATTTATTTATTGCGTGGCTTTTATTATAAAAATTATTCATTGCATTTAAAACAAAAAATTTTGTTTAGTCATTTAAGTACATAGGTACTAGACACCATATATATATATATATGTATATTCCGCTTCAAGATCAGTTTACTTTTATAGGAACTTTTTTTGTAATAACGAATATCATTGACTTGCATTCATAATATAAAAAAAAAATTGTTTTGTTGTCTTTCTATCTCTCTTTTGTTTTTAGTTTGTTTGTTTTTCTTTTTTTTTTTTGTAAAATCACTGGAATAATGAACTATGAACTCATCTTTTCAATGTTGTGTTTTTAACGTGAAGTTAGATGTTAATCATCTTACAAAACAAAATACAACAAAAACAAAAATTTACAATATGTGAATATATATATATAGTCGGAAGACACGCGGTAAAAAATCAAATAACTTTGAAAGAATACTAAAAACTTCAATTATTTTCTTAATAATTCGAACAAATTGCTCTACTAAGGTAGAAATTCACTCAAGTGTTAGATAACGAAATGCCATTAAACAAAGTGAATCGAAATATGTCTAGTAATGGAGACGTAATTAACAAAAAAGCTTCAATAAGATAATCAATTGGGCCATTATCCCGTTATACCGTTCCAATTAAATTTCATATAAAATATCTACAAGTAAAAAAGAAAAAACGATATAGTGACCGACGGCCCAACACTAAATATCTGCCACCATCCTACCCTTAGTTATTCTTACAACGGCTTTTCAAAATAAGGCCTTTATATGAAAAGTGATAGGAAAAGTGGTCCGATCCTGCAATACCCTTTGCCCTTGGACCATAACACGTCAGTGTCCTAATTTCATCAAAATATCTCAAAAATTACAGCGCATAGGTTGAACACAAGAAAACAAGACGGACAAACAAACTCAGAGCAATTCAAAGATAATTCTGAATCGATCGGTATAATAAAAAGGGGATCTGACTAAAGTCCTTCTGGGTGTTGCATACATCCGCATGAACCTAACATACCCTTGTACAACAAGTATCTACAATGTTTGAAAAATTATCTCGTGTAAATTAAACAAAAAAAAAACAAGACGGACAAACAAACTCAGATCGATTCATAAAATACCTTTGAGTCGATTGGCAGTACTTCTGAACCGATCGGAAGTACTTTATGAATCCTTCGGTATAATAAAAAGAAGGATTTGACTAAAGTCCTTCTGCATGTTGCATACATCCGCACCAACTTAATATACCCTCGCGCAACGAGTGGAACAAGTGGTGTAATATTAAAAAATAAAAAAAAAAATAGACGAATGTGTACATTGTTGCGATAGGGTCCAAAGTACCGAGAATCTTATATATTTTCATGCATTCAACCAATGTTCCTACAACTAATTACTTTTCGCGTAACTAGATTTTTTATTTGTCGTGATTTCTACGATTATCGGCAAATTACGACGAGTACGGTGGAATTCTTAACAGTTCTCTAGTTTATGGCCTGGAATAATAAGTTGATCTCCTCCCATACGCTTTGTCTATTCAATAAAATTTCATAGGCGAAGCAAGAGTACATATAAGAGCAGCGTCACGGTAAGGATATTTTATAGAAAAATCCACAAACACAAAATCATTGCGTAACCGCCTACCAGGCACTTTTGCATGGCACTATGTTTAATCTTTTGAATGTTGGATGCTTTCCGACTTGAGCGACAAAAATTTATTGCCGACGATATTCTTTAAGAAAAAAGTGGTTGTCATTCAACTTTCATACAAAGTTCCTCACTTGATTCTAGTCAAATAGTTTCCTGAAAGAACAACAAAATTAATTTTTGATCGACTTTTTTCATTTTTGTACCGGCACTGCAGAAACATCGTTCATAAGTGCAAAAATTTTATTATTTTTGTCGAATTTGTAGCCGATATCTTCATATTTGCCACCACGGGGATGTTTATGACGTAGGGAAGCAGGCGATTCAGAATCTGTTATCGTCATTGTTACACTCCCATATTCATTTTGTCAAGATGTTGGCCGTATTCATAAGGGAGCTTCAGACCTCTCATAAAATACAGTATGAAATCCTAAATATTTCTCGGTGTGTCCATCTGTCCGTTGGAAATTAAAAATGAAATTTTGGTTTTCTATAATATAGCATGGGCGTGGTCGGCTTTCTTCATTTTTGGGCAAATCTCTGTCGTTGTGTTTGTTGCAGCTAATAAGGAGTGAGCAATAAAATTTGTCTAAGACATTCTCAGTTTATCTTCTACTTTAGGAGTAGGAGGAGATTCGCTTTGCTAAATTTCAATCCAATATACTAACTTTTGCCACCGGAATAATATTTACTAGGGACGGAGAAGGATACCAAGTACGATTTAGAAATCGGAACTGATTAAGAAACCCTATATTGTACGTGACGATGTGTGTTGGTGCCTTCTGTGGATATGATATGCTCAATTTTGACTAATTCCCGATACTTCTTCGACAGGTAGTTCCCACGAAAGGATAAATATAGATTGTATGTGACTATGTCTGTTGGTGCCTTCTGTGGATATGATATACTCAATTTTAATTAATTCCCGCTACTTCTTGAACAGGTAGTTCGCTCGAAAAGATGAATATAGTTTTTTAGTTTTCTTCCCAACTGTTATAAGAACTTTACAAAATGTAATTGTGTAGCATCTTCTAATATGGACTCGCCGTAGCGTGTAATGAAAATGTAATTCATTTTCGATCATTTTCCTTATATGTGCCATATACATACACGTGCATACACTATGCACGTATACATACATCTGCCTTTTATTGTTTGCTATTTTCTAAATATAAATTGATTTCATTCTGTGAGACTATAAAACTTCTATTGATTCAGAAAAGCTATATTTGTCAGGGTTGGCAAAAGCCTATGCCTGGCGGAAAAGAAAATATTTAAAAATTGATTCTAATTCTAATCTACACGTAATACTTACATAATAGGATTTAAATATAAAATATACTTAAAATTTTCAGTATTCGAAATATTTGAAAATTCAGTTATTAAAATCAAAAGGAATTGGAATCCAGGGTCCCTTTTAGGATGCAATTCAAAATATTGTATGGACAATCAATTATAATTTCATTTCTTTATGTGAACAACTGACAAAAACAATAGAAGCCATAATTAATTTTCCATTATTCCCATACGCTTTTGTCCCCTATGCGCGTTGTGCACGCGATAAACTCTCACTTTGTGAAGCAATATCGCTTAGTTGGAAAAAGTAGCCCACACCTGGTATATATTTAATATATTTTTAAACATGAATGAACAAATGCCACCAACAATATGGACGCATACATTAGTTCGTTAAACATAATCACACAAACAGTATAAATATGGATACAAAAATAAAACTTTAGCAAATCTATCTCAGGCCATCATGAATGTATAAAATTCTGTAATCTATGTACTATTATTAAAACCTATACAAACAAATTTCTTTGTCTCTAAAACGTTTTAAAAACTGAATTTCCATTCTTTATACCTTACACTACTTGTGCTACAGGGTAGATTACATTTATGCAGATGCACGCGATGCCAAGAAGCATCTAAAACAAAACCGAGCCTTTATTTAGAATAATTTTTTGAAACAACTTAGGCTCGTCTGTCCGTCTGTCTGTCAATGTGTTTTTGTATGCATCCCTTAAGTCACAATTTTTGAGATATTTTGATAAAAGTCAGTATAATGACGTATTTTGATCCAAGTACGGGTCATAATGCCGACGCAACGCTTTATTTCGAAAACAAATTTTATGTGAAAAAATTTACAATTTGCAGCAATTTCTCACCAAAAATCGCTGAGCAGTGGTATTTCAGCATATTACGTTCAAGCGAAAAATTTTGAATCAAATTTTTCCGTATTTTAATCTCGTAACCATTCTTATGAAAAGAATCTTAATTTTTAATATTTTATGATGAAAACTGGTTCGCAATAGGAAGTTGATATAAATCAAATTTTTCCCGCTTTGGTGTGCTTTTTGGATGGTCCCCCATAAGTGCTAGTCTAGTTTTTAATAGAATATAAAGGCCCCCATGCAAAGCTTGCTTTTTAATGGAAACAACACATAATTTTTGGTATTTTATTACGAAAATAAATAAAGAATTTCATTAGCAGACATGGTGTAGGGTATTTAAATGGCGGCCGGACTATAAGATTTTTATTTGTTTTAATTTTATAATATGAGGTTAAAAAATATTTTTCAACCCACTATCAAAATGTGATACAATGATAAAATCGCTTTCCGGTTTTCGGATTTACGTAACGTAAGTCAGGCTTGCCTGTCTATTCTCTTGGCCGTCTGTGTGATGTCCATTATCGTGAAGATACGAAGCAATTTCATAACATTGCAAACATTTATCCACAAAGTCATGACGTCTAGCACAATTCCCTTAGAATTAGCCTCCCACGTCGTGATGTCCACCAAAACTAATTTAGAATTAACACATTTAGTTCCTGCCATTCTACTCTACAAATCCTTTTATGTGATATCCATATCGATAACGGTATTGTAACGAAAAAATGAATTCCCTACGTCGTGACATCCGAGATATTTCATTTGGAACTAAGGCACATAACTTTTGGCATTCTTTTCTTCAAGTTCTTTTATTTGATACCCATATTGCTGGTATTATTAGGGACAATTAATCCATCAGATCGCGGTTTCTATCATATTCATTTTAGAGTTAACATTTTCAGGCGGATAATTTATCTTCATTTGAGAAAAATGGCTTCAAACCTTCTTTCTTACTTGCCTTATGATAAATAAACATAAAACCCTAAAAAAAGTATAAAAAAGGTAATTTAATCATTTGTAACTCTGTGTGGGCTTAAGGGATATTTTCCATTTTTCCAAAGACTAAAGTGTTTCGTAAAGTAAGTTTGGAAATTATACTTTTTATACCTTCTAAGTAACGGGCAAAAACCTACAACTTTTTGTTAAGAAATACGAAGTTGCGCCCAGTTTACACTCCACTACGGGCTTCTACTCTAACCAATTTGGTCGATTTTCAATACCAACTTGCGTGTGAGAACTTCGAATGTTTTTGCCAAATTTTAACTCGATATCTTCATTTTTGTGGCCAGGAGGGCGCCAACAACACGCCACACAGACGGACAGAGTTGGCATAATCAATTCCGAATTGCTCGCTGAACAAGAATATATATACTTTATAGGGACTCGGAAACTCGAAAATCAATGGAAATTTGCGTCATTCATCTTCTTAACTTTTAAAATAATTGTTAAAGGTCAGGTTCAATCAAGGAGTCCAGAAATGATCAAAAAAGTTTTGAAATCGTCTATAAAAGTCATTAGCAATTGTTGCTTAGAGCATATAAAATACTCGATATCCTCTAACTGTCCAGGCTTAGGGATATAGCAAACGAGCATTCTGTTACATTAGTCATCCTTTAATAAGAACGTAGTGTTTTTTCCATTCGATTTGTAGCAACCGGCAATGCAATGTCTGACTTATGCTTATGTTGTTAGCATAATGCAACAACCGTTTTACTTCTATCTATACAAACGTTATATACTGTGTGTGTGTGTGTGTGTGTTACATAGACGTGTCCGTGTAGGAAACACATATTCACAAACACACCTGCCACTAATACGCATAAGTACACATTTTAATTTGCGCATGTACTAAAGCATAAAAATTTACTCAAATAAAATACACACACACACACAAACTTTCATATGATGCTCTCTACTAAGTTATTAATACGGTTATTTTAGTTCTTTTAACATGGTTATTTAAATTCTTTACATTAGGTATGGAATAGAAATTATTTACAAAGTGAATGAAAGAAACGTAAGAAAGCTAGTAACATACATCTAAAGACGAACTTGTAATACTCATCATAAGATCGAAGTATTTTACATAGATTATTTAGATCGTCCTAGTTAAATAGCTCTTCTAGTTAGCTTGCTGCCTGTCATACACTTTTTAGACGGATTACCTATCAGGTTTTATTTCAAATCATTTTGATGGGTATTTTCTGCAAGTTTTAGATGAATATTTGATATACCTAGATTTTTTGGCCCTGTTACGCCTGATAACAATTTTCCACGCAGTTTTACATACACAGCCTATAATTAAGAATATAATTAAATTAAAGTTGGGTTTTCTTTCTCAATAATAGCGGCAGAAAGACACACAGACACACGGACATACCGATGGAGATATAGATCTAAAGCGACACAGATTCTTACATCGATTGTGTACATATATATATTTTAACAGATCACTGATGCGTGTTTCTGTAGTAGTTGCAATATAACCTCATTCTTCAGCAATGAGTCGCCGCTTTAGATGCAAGCCTTTGTTACATATGGGATGAAAAATAATATCTTTCAGTATTCAGTTAGGAGAAAAAAAAAATTATATGAAATATAATTTGAAATAAGCATTTAAGGAACGCTCGAATGGGCATTGAACGCCTTCTCGCTGTGTTCGTTACTTCATGAATATAAAATTTCAAAAGTTTTCTTAGAATTTTTTTAATGACATTTGAAAGATGAAAAGCTCTTATTCATCTTACGCTAAACAGCATTAGCAAAGCAAACGTAAACTTAAAAAAAAAAAAGGAAAAAAAAACATAGAAGAAGGACGCACACTCACTTTAGAATCAGGCATAACTTCAAATCGACATCTGCTATATAAATGCATTGAGGTTTTTGGTTTTTTTTTTTTCGAAAATAAATAAATAATGTGTTCAAAAAATAAAGTGAATTTTTAGTTTAAGAAGAAGATAGGTAAGAAGAAGGTAGGTAAGCTATCTTATCTCTCACGATTAAAGAACCCTTTCAAGGTAATTGCTTTTGAGTCAATAGAAGCAATTAAAGACATTTCCCCTGCTGCTTAGAAGAACATTCAGAAAAGATGCTCTCACTTATAAATTAATAGGCCGAAGTTCATGTCAAATATTAGTGACAGTCTTCGCAATCTAACCAAAAATGTGTACGTTTATAGTCAAAGCTTTAACAATCTCTTGCTCAGTTTCCCAATATTAAAAAATCCCCTAACAAATGGACAGACATGACTAACTCATTCCATTGAGTACATTTTGTAATGCCTCGTGTAAGCGGGGATGTAAAGAGAGATTATCGAAGATGACAAACATGCACCGCTCTGAATGACAGCTGGACGTCCCTGCTACTGCTTTGTGTTGTAATTTACAGATGAAGTGAAAGAATTCAGTGCCTTGGAATAAAGTTTTCACCGAAATTTCGTTTAATCCTTAAAAATTTTTATTTATATCCAAAACAATTAAACAAATTGAAATCTATCTGAACATCAATTTGAGTTGAGGTTAAGAGAAAAATTCGTAATTCAAAAAAAATAATAAAATTATTGTTGAAAACAAGAAATATGGCAGTAAGATACGTTTCGACGATCCAAAGAATGTATAGACTTGAGGAAATACAAACACGGTATCCTATATTCAATGCGAATACGAGCAGTTTGTGGCATTTTCCATGCGTTCCTCTATGTATAGCGAACAGAAAAAATCGACTCACAATATTCACATCCTTCGATTGACGGGTAGTTATAAAAAACTCTAGTTGACCGGTTAATTATTCACTTAAATGATATCAATGGTCAGCAAGCAGAAGTTCATATTGTACATTTTAAATTTTCCTTAATAGAAAATAACAGTTCGTATGGGAAACTCTCCCTAACATGTATACATTGTAATATAAGTTCACCCCATGTCTCGGTGTTAGATATAAAATTTACTTGAAAGAAACCCATTAACACTTTCATACTTTGAGATTTATCAAGCTGCTTGCACATACACATACATACACGTATTTATTCTATATGCTATATCGATATACAGCTGGCAACTTTGTATTATGCTCCTTTCACCGGAACATTCATAAAAATGCAAACAGATAAATGCATACGAACAAAATTTTCTTTCTCTCCATACGTCTGTCTCTACGCATAAATTTATGTACAAGCAGCATAATTATTCTCTGTCAATGCCTTCATGTCTGACTGAATTTAAGAAGACTGCTCTAAAGTGATTTTATTTATGAAAGGAAAAAAGAAAATTTCGATTTAATTAAAATGAAACAAAAAAAAAAAACTATGTTATTAGTTTAGTAGTATACATGGTCTAATTTAAAAAAAAAAAAAAAAACAAAAAAAAAATAGGAAAAGCACGAAAAGAATAGATTAAATTATGATTGATCATACAATTGAGGAAAGTCGTTTTAACTTATAATTCAAATGAAAAGGAAAAACCGGTAAGAATTTCTGAGAATGCATTTTTAATGCACTCAGTTGAGTTTTGTTTCACAATGGATTACAAATAATTTTTATATAAATACATATATATTAGTGTTTTTTGCTTCAAAATGATGCCATTTTTATGGCATTTTTTTCCGGATGAATTACGTTTCACATATGTAGGTAGTAGCATGGAAGAAAAATTAAAAATAACATTTAATAGTAAGATTTTTTTAAATATATTTTTATAACAAATGTTGTTTGTTTCATTCAAATTTGAGAATTTTTGAAAATCCGAAAATATTCTTTAATCGTAATACTGTTTTGCCATTAATCTCTAAAGGAGAGAAATACATTTGGAATTCATGTGATATCACTAATAAAGGCGGCAACATTTTCAGAAACAACAGAGCAGAGTGCGATGGATTTTATTTATTTTTTTTTTTAATTTATTTAACAAATTTTTGATAACGTCTTCTTGTTTATTTCAAATGATTGAAATAAATCTCTGCGCAAATTTCTTACTTTTTTCTTTTATTTATTTTTTTTTTTTGTGATTTTTTTCTTATTTATTTTTATTTTTTTTTTTTTTTTATAAATGCATAGTAAGAATTACTTTAATGTTTCATTGCACTATATAATCAGAAAATCTCCGCACACCTTAATTGCTTGCCGTTTTTCAAGATACTATTCTTTTCAGACTTTTTATGCTCTGCTATTTTGGCATCATATTTTCTCAATTTCTCCACACACTGATGGCTGTTTTTTTTTCTTTTTTTTTTTTTGCTTCATATTGCTTTGTGTAAAAGCAGTGAGTGAATATATAGCTATTTTATATAGATTCGATAAGAAAAGAAATTCTCTTTAATTTTCTCTCTCATAACAATTACCGAAGAGTATTTCGCAAAGGAAATTTAAGGGAGAACAAAAGGAATTGAAACAAACTCAAGTTAAATAATTTGCGAATTAACTTCCTTGTTATAAAAAACTTTTAACGAGTGAAGTTTTTTATGAATATATTTTTTCTCACAATATTCTGAATAAGATTGAGTTCAAAAGTAGGAAAATAGTAAAGTAATGAAAACTTTGAATATGATAAACGAAAAAAAGCGTTATTAATGATTCGGTTCATTGAAAATTCCTTTATATTGCAAATGAAATGACAGATTAGGCTGGTTTTAAGGCGCGGTGACAAAGAGCGACAAGTAACATGACTTAGGTCGTCTTACATGTGCAAAGTTGCATTACCTACTCCAATAGCGTTATCATGTTCTTCATATTTATTTTAATAGTTGGAGACCAGTTTCTTCTGAATATCAGAAATATACTATTTCTAGAGCAAGATTAAAACAGAAAACTTTTCTGCAAAAAACATTGTGGGAACAAAGCCTTTCCAAGCAAAAATTACGGTTACGTGCTCTTCAGAGATTTGGTTTAAAAAAGGACTGTAAAAGTTTAAACTAAAAGAAGTTGCCTTCTGCTAACTGTCTTTCCTTCTCTGCTACTACATATATTTGAGAACTAATGTCCACTAACTAACTTTTTATTCATTTTTGCTTTTATGTTTCATTTCTTTAATAAGAGAAGAAGAAGAAGGAAAAGTTAAACTAGCAATGTGCGCTTACTGAGCCGCATGCTAAACTTTGTTGTTAGCTACCAGTCAATATAAGATTGAATTTTAAGATGGCGTTTGCTTCGAAGTTTTTAAAAACTACCTTGAGAACATTCAGTACCTAAACTCAATTTGTTGCATTTCTTTATATTATCCTCGAAGGGGTTGTGAAGTTTTCTTCCGACTTTTGATAAAATTTTAAAAATCGCAAAGATGGAAAAAAATGAGTTTTTAATGGAAACTTAAAATCATTCAATATAAATACCATAAAAATTTGTTCTTAAATAAACTTTTGTTTTAACGAACTAAAAAAATGGAAAATAAATCTTCATACCGAACCACTTTTCTGCGAATGTAGAAAAAAGTTTGGCAATGTGCACGAAATCCGGCTGCGGAAGTGCAGGAAATATCGATTGATAGTTCCAGTGTACAGTAAAAGTGTATTACATTTCATTGTCATGGGAACGATAGCGAGTTAAACGAAGACTCTTAAAAACTGAAATTCTACACGGCTATTACAACTCCCTATAGACGATATACATATTTGCTGAAGTTATGGCAAAATTTATTTTCCTAAATTTCCCCACATGACGCATACTTATGATTGTCCTCTATTCTAATGGCTATATCTAGTCATTTTTTAAAGATGAAATCGGGGATAAAATTCTAAGTGTACAATTTCAAGTATCACCTCACTATCAGAAGTTACATTATAAATAATAAGACAAACAAATTTAAAGGCCTGCCCTTACAATAGTCAGCGCCAAGCTAGGGAGACCGTTTTCCGATTTATATTTTATATTATATTCTCTATCTCTATCTTCATTTTTATTTTTTTCTTTTCGCGAAAGTGGCTGTAGCTGACACGCAACTATTTCTTCATCAAACAAATATTCCACGTTTTACTACACTATTATGGTACCTTCTTTGATGGATGGATGAAGTAATGAAAAATTTTTTGCAATCTAAAGCTAGAAGTGAAGGAAATGAAAAACAATTGTTGCTCAAAGGACAGAAACTAGGACTTAAAAATTAACAAATAAGTAAGTGGACTCTTTCGTGGAGCGGTCTGCCTAACTGCCAGTTAACAAGGCAATATCGTCATCTTTTGGTATCGAATAAAAAAGTAACAAATGCTTAACTCACCATTAGGAGAATCTGCAGGATCCAGATCATCAGGGTCAGGACGACGTTTATCTAAAAAAAGATGGAACAAACCAAAAAATAGGAACTCTATTAAAACTCAGATCCAAATTAATATCCAAATCAATTTACCTCCACTTAAATCGGTTGATGTTCGTGGCCGTATTTTGCCCATTAGTTTGCTAATCTTATTATCATTATGTAAGTCTTTTTCTTTACGTTTAACTGGTGGTACTGGGCCAGGACAACTTTCATCTAAAACTTTCGAACAAGGACGGTGAATATTTAATTTACAGTCTGCAATAAGAACGAGTCGTAAATTCATACTTTCCATTATCCATTTTAATGCAAATACAACGAAAGGAAGGAACTGTACCTGTACAATGAAAACCTTGCGGACTAACACCCCATATAATAGTCTGGCAATGATTGCAGTTTGTCACTTCATAGTATTGACGCAATACCAACGGATGACCACGCACAATCATCTACAAGAAAACAGATAGATGATAATGATGTTAATAAATCGATAAATAACATTATTATTAGAAGTTTTATTACTTTTCCTTTTTTGCCCATGAGACGTGACTTGAAACTTTTTTCGCGACTTACAAAATGATGGACACGATCGATAATGCTATTTGGATGCGAACGTGTTATAAAAATGCGATGTATTACTGTCGATAAAGCCGAGCAGAGAGCTAATTTTTTCGGCTCCTCTAGTGTTATATCCTTTTCATATTCTTCCCTAGAAGAAAACAAAGGCCAACAATTTATTCTTCTGTTTGGGCCAAAGTGGATTTATATATTTTCTTACGGAAACTTACACTAGAATTTGCAATTTCTTCATTAGAGTATCTTCAAAAATGTGCTGTTCCTTCTGCTTATCGCCCTTGGCCTCCAACAATTGGGCGTCTGTTGGCCCATAAATGGTCCCCAGACCGGCTGTACGTTTTTGTTGAAATTCCCTTAGCTGCTCGCAAATAATATCACGTGCTCTTTTGCGACTTTTCCAAAATACTTTACGCAAAATTTCTACTTTATCAGCCTCGTTTTGCAAAACTGCGTCCACTTCACGGGCTAATGATTCATCTTGACGATACCAAGCAAGCGGAGCGCGTGGCACCAAAAATGTCGAATGAATTTCATAAACCCATTTACGCATATCTTTGGCTGTGCCTTCTTTGTACAGGCCCGTGATAAGATAGAATAATAGGGGAGCTGGTTCCGAATTTGACAAAACGTAATTTAAAAATACCGCTAAGAAGGCCACATTATCGGCTTCTAAAAGCCTTTGCAAAGAATTAAAAGGACCATTTTCATCAATGAACGGCCCTTCGTGATCCGAGGTATCCTCATCCTCCATGGAAATAATCTCTTTTTGTGTACTTCTCGATTGTGCGCTCTGTATACGATTGGAATGTGGGGGAGGTGGAGGAGGCGTAGCCCCAGTCGCCAGTGCAAAATTATGAGATTCTACAAAAATTCCGGCGCCAACATGTTCATGAATGCTTTCTTCGTTGCCCGACATGCTGGCTGAATGTGCGTGACGATATGGCGGTGGCGGTGTACCTGGTGGCGTTGATTCGTCGTCTTTTTCAATCAATTCCCATGAACCAGAATTTGTTTTTATTTGACGTTCTTTAAAAATGAAAAAACGAATGAATTAAAGTTTGGTTAAAGTTTTTTGCTCAGTTATTTCCTTACCGGAATGTCTCGTGTGAATGTTGTCTGGTGAGGATACTACACGCCTATGTTTATTCATGTGATTCAAATTATGTGACGTCTGACTCAGTACCTAAAAATTTTCAATGAATTAGTACTAGATGGACATTTTTAAAGTTTACAAAATTAAAAACCAAAGGGCTTAAATAGCACATGCATATTAACAATATGTTGCCATAAATAATAAAAAACATTTTTATTACTACCATGTGGTATAATGTTTGCTTACACTAGGTTTATAAAATTCTAAAAGAAAATTGAAACGATTGTCTACTTGTATTCAAAATAAATAAATTGTGAGGATTTTCTATACCCCAGACCACTTATTGAACGAGGATGTCTAAGTTTGTGCGGATGTTTGCGCCACCCAGAATAACTTGTGGCAGAAATAGTCCGAATCATAATCTGAATTTAAGCTTGTGTGTCCCTCTGTCCGTCTTGTTTACTTATTTTCAAGCATGAATGCTAAGTGAAGGTGGTTCGGAGCGGACCACCGAACCCCATATAATGTCTTATCTTGAAAAGTCGTGATATGAATAACTTTATCAAGCAAAGTGGTATAGGGTATTTAATGGTGGGCTTTGTCCCACTATACCGTGTTTATAAGTTTTTTTTTTTTTAAATCATACAATCAAAATTTAATAGTTTGATTTAATGTGTGGGAATAACTAACTCACAAAATGTAATGCTTTCATGAGAGATGACCATTAAATACAGATGGAGTCGAATTAATTAATATCTTTAAAAATAATGATCGCATGTAAAGGTTTTTTTAATGAATTTATGATAATAGCGATGTGCGTACAATTCAGATAAAACATGAAAAGAAAGGCTTTTAAAATTTCAAAAATCATTTTTTCCAACGTTAGTATTAGAAAACTTTTTTATTGGGTTTAGGGAGATAAAGACCAAAAATGTCCCCAAAACCGAAAAACTTTGTCAAGAATGCTCTTAAAATTCGATACGCACAGAACCCATAGGTTAAGCTGATGCTTAAAATGTACTTACGGCAGGGTCGCGGGAGCCACCAGCACCACTGTTCTGCAATTGTTGTTGTTGCTGCTGTTGTTGATGTTGTTGTAATTGCTGTACAATATTTGGACGCTGCGACAGAGGAAAAGCCGCAGCCATACTATCACGTTGCACGGGTGTGCAAGTAGCTACTAACGGGTATTGCATTAAAGTATCGACACTGTTCGGCGATGGGCGACCCACAGAAGAATTTAGATTTTGAAAGCTTCCCTTTTGTATTTCGTCCAGCATGCCCGGTTGACGTGGTGGCAAAGGCGGTGGTGTGCAATCATCCTCTAGCGGACCGCCCATTTGGTCATTGTTGCATAAACCGCTGGCAGCACCTCCTTCCATTTGCAAAAATATCTGTGTGGACATTTTGGGATCAGATAAAGCTTTTGTTTTCACTTTTGAACGTTTGCCCTTATTAGAGCTACTGCCACTAACATTTTGTGGCGAATTCGATTTCGATACAGGCTGAGGGGAATTGCGCAGAGGCGAACAAGTCCCGGCCATATGATCTAAATCCGAAATAGGTGAAACCGTTGCGGATGGAATAGATGGAACAGTATTGTTAATCACATCCAATTGCAAAGGTCGCGATGCATTTCTTTGTGGCAATGGCGGTGGAATGTCCTCCTCAATCAAACTCTTTGCTTTGGAGGTAAATTTACTTTTAGTTTTTCCGCTAGTTTTGGGTGTACTACGATTCTGCTGCTGCTGTTGTAACAATTGCTGTTGATGCAAATGGAATAATTGTTGAGCTGAATTCCTTTGCAGGTGCGTCTGCAAAGGCGTATGTAAAGATTGTGACATACTATAAGAAGGTGGCGCATGTGACGTTGTCACTGCTATTGGCGAGCCAGTAGCAAGCATTGCTGACGCCACCGATGTCTGCAGGAAATCCGTGGTATTATTTAACGGCGCTATCAAATCTTTATCAATTTTACTTTTACGACCACCCAACGATAAAGAAGACAGCGAACGTGGTAACAATGATAGAAAAGCTGGAGAAGACTGTGGTGGTTGTGGTTGTGGAGTGACAGCTTGACCGTGATGATGATGGTGGTGGTTTTGATGATGATGAAGATTAAGGTGAGCATGATTAAACTGTGTATTTGTGACTAAAGGAGAAGTGGTAGTGGTAGTATTAGAGGACACAGACAAGTGATGGTGTTGTGCTTTTAGATTGTTAATCGTCGACTGATATTTTACAGATTGCGGTGCATCCTGTAGATTAAGAATAAATGACTTTTTGATTTTTCTCAAAAATTTTTAGCTATGAAATGGAGAAAAAGAAAATAGAAACTATTCCACGGAGCTAAGCCATCCAGAATCGAATTAATCGACTATGAAAATTAAATATTTTCGGAAAATGGGATTGAGAACTACTCACTGAAGAACTGTAGCAATCACAAAAAGAGGAACAAGTTTTCTTATTTATTTTTATTCGAACAAAACAATTAATTGCCAACTCACAAAAGGGGAGGCAAAAGTCAATTACTTAACGGTACGTTAAGTGCTAGTAAGAAAATGCTTTACATCCGCTTCTTGCGAACATCAGTCAAGGCTTGCAATTGATTGATTGAAGGAGACTGTAATAAAAGAAAATCTATAAAAATGAGTTCACCGCCATTGATTTGTTCGACGAACGAGCTATCGAGCATATCTAAACTCCATAGACCACGAGTTACTAAAACGATTTCAATGCGATTTCAAGTGGAAATGGAAACATCATCACCCTTCCAAACAAACAATTAGAATGACTTTTGCAATCTGTGAATGCTGTACATATGGGTGTGCATATATAACTAAGCGGGATATATAGAGTAGGTATCGTAAGGACGAATTCGTGCGGAATGCAAACCAAATACGCATCAAGTGCGTTTAAAAAAAGCAATTTTAAGAAATCAAAATTTACATAAGTTAATGTTTCCGAGCATGATTTGCATAAAAGAATTCTTTTAGCGCGATAAGGAAACACTAGGAAAAGTTTGCAAGTCTTGTGGAGAGAATAAGGAGATGGCGTATTTAAGAAAAACAAAAAAAGCATCTATCTATGCTCGAAACAAAATGCAAATAAATTGTAAAATTTTTAATGTAAAATTTGTTAAAAAAAATTAAGCGAAAGAAAAATCACAATATATTTATTAAATATGAAAAAATATTGCTAATGATAATTTGAACTGAAAGACAAGGCGTTTTAGGGGCGACAACCACCACCCATTAATTGGTTACGCATTATTTAGCGGAAAAAGAAAATGAATTTTTGTTTTATTTTAGTTTGAAGCAATTAATTATAATTAATTTTAGTTTTTTTTTTTTTTTTCTTTGGGGTGATTGTGGAAATGATAAAGGTCCCCTGGAGAGAATAGCTTATGAGAAATTTTTACATAACACTAAGAACTAACTCTTCGAAATGAGATTCCAATTTGATCCAAATATATTAAAAAAAAAAAAAAACCACTTGGATATTTAGATATACGTAAACTTAAGTGCAACAGAGTAAGGAGGTAAAAAAAAAAAAAAGAGACGAGCTTATGCATCCAATTTTAAGGAATAGAAATTTGAAAAAACTCAAACAAAATATTTAAGGCAAATAGCAACATGAAACGAATAAAATGCACACACATACCTCAGCACCAACTTGTCGCAGCTGTTCACGTAATTTTCGTATATTCGCTTCTGAAAGTTTATAACTCGGATTATTCGTATCACCTTTAAGACGTTCCAAATTCAATTTTTCCTGTTCCAACATTTTTTGAAGTGTTTGTATCTTGTACGTTTCCATTTCTCGTCGTTTTATACTCTAAAGAAAAATGTTTCATTAGGAAAAATTTATTCACTTATCACAATTTTTTTATTTATTTTTTTTTGTTTTTCTTAGACATACATCAACGGGTTGAGGTCCAGTAATCGAAGCTGTACGATCTCTACCAGATAGAACCGGTGTTGACGGCACAACGCCTACCGAAGTGGGTCGAGCTAATTTTTGACTACGTTTAACAGCCAACTCCACAACGGTTGAAGCTGGAAAAAAAGTACAAAAAAAAATATTGGTTCAGTTATAGGTATTTTGGTGTTTTTTTTTTTCTTTTTTTTTGTTGCTTATTATGAACTCAGGTTTAAAATATCTTGCCTCAAATTATTTGCACGAAACGTTAAAACCTTATAATGCACAATTATTGCTAAGAAATGTTGTTGGTAGTTGTCGTAGCCAGAAGAAAACTTTTACAAATGCTGAACTTATAAAGCATTATACACGCATATGTATATGCTTTAATTGATTATACGCGATCTTTCTTGTGTATTATATATGCACGCATATATAATATACATACGCGGTGGTGTTGTGCTAGTGTTTATGTATGAAATATGAATATATTCAGTTTTATCGCAAAAATATACGCGACAAAGAAAAAATTGAAGTCAAAAGTGATAAGTAGACGAATGAATAAAACTTGAATGCATAGAGAGGATATAAAGATATGCAGGGCAAAATAATTTACGAATTTATCACCGGAAGATGAAAGTATACTAATTTTCTCGTTCTGTTTCTAGCTTTATATAAACTACATTTACTCTAATTGCATTCATGTGAATGGCAAATAGAGACGATTATAGGGTTCCTGGCACTGGCCGCTAGCATTGCATGTCGGCTATTGATGATATGGAGCTTTACGGAAACACAAATCTGAGTCTGTTGGAGACACGATTCGGTTTTCTTAGGGAATGCTTTAATTATGATTCCCAGCGTTGAGCCATTGCAGAGACATCTCTTAGCTATAGATACGTTTGAATGTCTACACACTGCCATAGTACGACGAAGCCCGGCTAAGAGCGGAGCTTGCGCCCTCCAACTAGCAAGACGATCCTGCAACTTAGAGATCTTGTACCAAGTTGAAATAGCAGACATGAAAATTTGGCAATGAGTCACATCTTTTCCTCTGGGCAGGGCGAGGCCTATCCTCTACACCTCTGATTATTTAATGCCCCTGCCTTTACGCACAGCCCAGCAGGCATGAACGCTGCCGAAGTCAGGGCTTCGGCTCCAGACCTCCGTGTTCCCTATAGTTGGGACTATGATGCCTTTGGGTTGTCAGCATGACATGGCATTCGAATCATCCGTTCATCTTGGATTGCCATCTAACTTTTCCCCCACGCGAATTTTAATGTACAAGAAGCAGATACCAATCCACCAATGACAGGCGCCCAATCACATTACAGCTTCTCCGGACTTCCCAATAACTCGCAGATTTGGGAGTAATAGGTGCTTGTCTAGTAAAGAAATGTGCAAGCGGGCGATTCCTAGCACTCTCGATGACTTCTCTGTGATGGGTTCCCGTCGCAGTGATTCTGTTAGATGCAATAGCCGGCCTGGGACTGTTTGTTTGTTTGACTTTAATCAATTTTCTGATTCCATTAAGCACAAAGTCATTCGATTTAAACAAGGACTTCAGATCGTTTGATATCTTTAGCAAAAAATGTGAATGTTTCTAGTCGTGCCACTATCCGAAATTTGTAAAATTCATTTTTGTCGAAAAATTGTTATTAGTCTAATATTCCTATACCCATCACTGAAGGATGGGGAGTATACTCAATTGACACATTGCTTGCAACACCTAAGAAGAAGCTTCAGAGACCCTATAAAGGGTACATATTGTTGACCAGCGTGAAATTCCGGATGGATTAAGCGAAGTCTGTCCGTTTGTATGGTGCGTGTTGTTAACATTCCCTTGCTCGCAAAACTAAAGATATCGGATTCAAATTTGGTAGAAACAATGGAAGCTTTTGCACGCAGGTCGGTGTTGGAAATGCGCGAAATTGGCCAGAGCACAAGTCTGAACAGAACGCAACTGCGTTTTTCTAAACAAAAATATCCTTTTTCTGACAATAAATAAAAGCATGAGGCTTCCAAAGATTTTAATGGTGGCAGGTTTGCTAAACTCGGCCCTAGTCGAATATAACTTTCTCACTTGTTCTTATTTCTTATTAATATATATTTATATATATTTTCTATTTGTAAATTAAATGCTTCCTTCCTTATATCTATATCTTTCCATTAACGTACATTTTTTTGTTTTATTTCTTAGTATTGCTTCCACACTTGAGTACATTTTTTATGTTTTTATATATAAAAATTTCATGTAAAATGATTTCAAAATGTTATTGAACAACATTAAAAGCATTATTATAACTCGGGCAAAAAAAAAAAAGTTCTTTAAGTAATACTGCAGTTGTTTCCCAAACTGGGCGTCCTTTTCTTGATTGATATTTCTTTCTACTAAGAAAAGAGTTAGAAATCAGAGCATGACAGAGCAAGAAAGAAAAGCATGAGAATTTTCACTTATTTTCATTTACTTTTCATTTCGTGCAAAAAATTTCTGATTATTTCTTGCTCTAAGAGCACATATTTGCAAAAACAACTACTTACGAAAACGATAAATCACCTGAACATACTTACACGACCAATCATTAAGTATTTAAATGAAATTTTGGATAAAACGAAGAGCTATTATACTCTACACTGCCTGCAGGTTATATTTATGCGGTAACACACAGAAACAATTAAGATAGACTTTCTCTTATTATATAAAAAGATTCAAAATCATTTTCTGAGTCAATGTAATTATGTCCGTCCGCCAGATGTCTGTCCATATGTACTTGTGTTTAAGATACACGATATTTCGACGAGATTCGGTCTACGAACGTGTTTCGGCCAAGAGAGAAATCCTGTTGAAAATGGATCTGATCGAACCACTTTTACGATCACACCCAATATAATGATTCCTTTTGAAAAAGTTGTTGAAAAAAATTGCAATTTTTGACAAATATTGCTGAGTGACAGTTTCTCGGCATAGCAACTTGGTGTGAAAAATTTGGATCAGACGAAGCTGAAACCTTCCCTTATATAATCGTTCCTATGGACGGTAGGCTCTCATATATATGGCAAAATAGCCTAATTTTTTACATTTCACGGTGAAAGTAGTTCCAGAATAGTAACTTGACATACGACCCTTTTTTACCAAATTTGCATTACATAGATCTACCTTTTGTATTTCACTTTATATAACGGTTCTGATGAAAATCCTAAGAGTAAACTTTCTAATATTTTATGATGGAAATTGGACCATAACAGTAATTTAGAAATTAACTATAGCTTATTTGGAGTATGTAGTTCTATTTTCCGGACACCACCCCGTACAAGGGCACGCCTTAAAGTTAAGCTATAATATATCAACCGAATTAATAGTCTAGGACACACAAGTAGAAAATCTTTGGCAAAACGTTGGATTTTGCTAAATTCAGGACAGCTTGGTTCACATTTTGGATCTTCTTCCATACAAAGTATGCCTTTAGGTAAAAACAAGATATAGTTGGCAGTATTTTATCACGAAAATAGATGTGAATTGTATGCAAGGTCAGCCTAACGCGACTATAATGTTCTTGCAAAAGTTTTTACGAAATAATACGAGAGAGGGAGACTCCTTCTCTGGTATTCATTGGTCGAAATTATAATTTATGCAGTAAGCAATAATTTCAAGAAATCTTTAATGGATAAAAACACAAAAATCCCCCGATTTGAATTTAAGAAACAGACTACCGAACCAATTGGGGATTAGAACTGCCATTTCAACGAACGAACTCTCTATTCTATAACGTCAATCAAGTTAAGTGTCAACCGTCCATGGAGTTTCCAGAGTTACACTTTTCTTTTCATTACAAATCCTTTGAGTTCGGCCAAAGGGTTTGATGAATAAAAATCCAAAAATCCCCCGACTTGAATTTAAGAAACAGTCTACCGAACCAATTGGAGATTAAACCTGTCGTTTCAACGAACAAACTCATTATTCTATAACGTCAATTAAGGTAAGTGTCACCCATTCATGGTACACTTTTGTTTTCATTGCAAGTCCTTTGAATTCGGCCAAAGAGTTTGATGAAAACGATATCGCATTTCTAACTTGACTTCAGTTCGCAAAAGTAATGTAAAAAATGATTTTCGTAATAAAAAAATATTTTAATTCACTCAGTGAATTATTAATGCAAATGCTTTTTGTATTGTTTTTCTCATGTAAACATGTTTTTAGCAATGCAAGTTTTCTGTCTTCTTCTAATTTTTTCTTTCCATACGGGCTTTCATATCTTTCATAACTCTATTGACACGAGAGTTTTTCTTCGTAGAGCAAAAACTTGACATTATTTACATAACGACGCTGCTAATAATTAATTCAACAGATTATGCTTATGTTTAGAAGAATACCTTTGACCTCCATAAGTTAGGTATGAGCTGGAGATGTTTTCCATTTTGCAGTAGAGTTTGCTAAATGGAAAGTAATTTGCCCGAATCCCAAAAAAATTAAACGAATAATTCACATAGATTAGCGAAGAGAAGCAGGAATGCTGTTGCAGTTGACGCAGTTAGTAAATTAAGTGCGTTAGGAAATTCCGCTATAGAGTTAGCAATTAATTCACAATCACTAGACACACATTAAATTAATTTCCAGCTCATAAGTCAATAAAAGTTGAAACTTTGCCAATTCGCTTTCTTCTCGATTTTACCAGGGGATATATGATCATATTCGATGCCAACTGGTATATAAAGCGTGTCTCCCTTTTCTTTTACTCCTTTTTTTTTTTTCTTGCATTTCGCTCGTTTTTGTGTTTGTGTTTTTATTTTAATAAGTGATTAAATTCATTTATTCACTTGTTTATCTTTGTACTCTTTATTTATGTAGGTACAGTGGTGGTGTCGGGTTCGCTGTTCTCGTTGCTTTTCCTGTACATGCATGCTTGTATATTATGCTTTGATATTTTTTTTTTCAGTATTGTTCTATGTTTGCTAAATGATTGATAGTTAGTTGTATGTGTTTTGTTGTTGGGCTCATTGTAATTTGTTTGCCTCAATTCTTAAAGTTCACTTTTTGCATATGCATTCGCAATTTTATGTATACATACAATCGCTGTACATAAGTACACATAAATGCTTGGGAAATAACGATGGAAAGGAAAACATCGTGGTAGGTTTTCTGAAATTTTCTTGCAAACGATTTAATCTCTCTTTAATATTTATTTACTTAGACTGCTCAAAGCCTTGCTTCTTCTTCTTCTTCTTCGTTTTCACATTTACCTAACATTTTTGATAGTATGTTTCTAAGCAATCTATTTAAATAAGAACAGGCAAGTAACCCTGGAATTTTACCAAAATTTTCTAATGCCTGCAACTTGCTTGTGCAACCCTGCCCAAACGGCAGTCATATATAAATGTAAAGGAATAATTGATGAATGTCTACCGTTTATAATTAAGGCAAAGTTGCTGTATTACACGGTTTCCCCGGCGACGGGGTGCCTTTCCTTGGAGAGCCTTCGAGAGTGGTT